>LIEC01011587.1:0-38168 GCA_001925005.1 Drosera capensis
GACAAAGCAGAAATGGCTAGAGTTCCTTATGCATCTGCAGTTGGGAGCTTGATGTATGCAATGGTATGCACAAGACCAGACATTGCTCATGCAGTGGGAGTAATCAGCAGGTTCATGTCTAATCCAGGGCGGAAGCATTGGGAAGCAGTCAAGTTGCTGTTACGCTACTTCAAAGGTACTTCCAAAACTTCATTACGTTTCAACAAGAATGATGTCGTTTTGGAAGGTTATTCTGATGCTGATTTGGGAGGCTGTTCGGACACGAGGAAGAGCACCACGGGATTTGTTTTCACAGTGGGAGGCACAGCAGTTAGTTGGATGTCTCGACTCCAGAAGAGTGTTGCACTTTCAACCACAGAAGCAGAATACATGGCTCTTTCAGAAGTAGGGAAGGAAATGATTTGGTTGAAAAACCTTCTTGAGGAGTTGGGCAGGAAGCAAGATGACAGTGTCCTTTATAGCGACAGTCAGAGTGCGATTCATCTCGCGAAGAATCCTGTGTTCCATGCGAAGACAAAGCATATCCAGTTGAGGTATCACTTCATCAGAGGGTTGATAAGTGATGGCATTTTGTCACTGAGGAAGATCCTTGGGTCAAAGAATCCTGCAGACATGTTGACCAAAGGAATTACTACAGAGAAGTTGAAGCTATGCATAGCTTCAACTGGCCTTCATGATTGATTGTTGAGAAGACGCCGCACTAGCCTGGAGGAGTTGCAGGTTTGGGTTTGCTCGAGTTGCATTGGAGTGCAGTTGATGTGATCAGTCTCCAAGTGGGAGATTGTTGAGTTGTGGAGTCTGATTTGGGTTTCGCTGTTGAATGGTTTTTTTTTTTACCAAGTTGGGTGATGGGCTTTTGGCCCAAGTTTGGTATTTGGTTATAAATATCCTGTAATTGTAAACCTTAATTATGAGAGTGAAATTCCTTGTGTTGGTGCGGCCGTGGATTAGGTCAAATTGACTGAACCACGTTAAATCTCTGTGTTCATCTTTTCGCTTTATTGTCTTACAATTACTTGTGTGCGTTTGAGATCTCGATCAATATACCCCAACAGTAAGCACTTGAAGCTTGGATGCAACAAGTATGCTTTTGTGTCAATAACATGATGTTTCATGAAATTTTGGTGTTTGACATGCCAACTAACCAAGTTTTTTCCTTCCTCAGTTCCTTCGCAACACAGTGAAGCTGCCAAGCTGCAGTTAGCTGAAAGTGGCTCTTACGCTTGAGTTGTCAAGGTTGGATACGTCATAGGGAATAAATGCAAAAAATTGACAACATGGCTTCAGCAGCATGGATCACAGTAAGATTTTAACCCATTCCTCGTTTGTTAATATGCAATCTTGAAACAAACTAAACAGCAAAGAAGCATGTGTGCCAGAATACTTCTTCTAGAAAAAAAATTCCCCCTGGACTCCTTGATATGCAATTTTGATTCGGTGGTTGTACCAGTAACCCCTTTGTTAAACACATCTTAAGAAACATGTCATGGTTTTCCTATTAACAAGCCATGCAATCTTTTAATGTGACAGGTTATTGCTTTTGATGCATCAATCAGAGCAGCCTATGATATAATCTGATCACAGTACATAAATTGGTTTGTTTAGGAGATCAAAGTGACGAGCTACTTTGTCATGTTGAGACCTACTTTGTCATGTTGAGCCCGTCAACGAAAGTTCCTCCGTATTTACGGACTATTCGGTTGACGAAGAAAAATCTTTCGGGATTTTCTTTTAAAAAAAATCAGCAGAGAACAGAGGCTAAGATCCATTGGATAGACTCACCGCAGTCGCCCTGGTCCTTGACACCGGTGACCACTCCCTTCTTCCTCCAATCCAGCGACGAAGGAGCATCGCAGGACCTCATCCTTCTGTGCCCCGTGACTCTGGATGGGGTCACGTTCTTGTAGGGTCTCTTCACCTTGGAGAGGAACTTGTTCTTAAATTCCTCATTGCTCATATCAGCAAATCTATTCAAACCAACCGTGAGGCTGGTCTCGGAGGTCCTGTTGGAGTTCTTCTCGATCACATACTTGAGGTTCCTCTTGAAGTTCTCCAACCTCATGGCCGCCTCGCCAGCGTGCTTGTATACCTTCCCATGTTGCTCCCTCCATTGCTGGAACAGTTCTGCGATCCGATCCTGGGATGCTAGATCTTTGGGATCGTACCCAATGATGGAATACTCACTGGGAAGTGCGGAAGATACGCATGCTAGTGATGAGAGCAACAAAAAGAGAAGAAGAGAGAGCTGATTGTATCTCAGTTGGGTGTCCATTTTTACGCAAACTGGATTACCACTGGTTTGTTCTCATCTTGTTTTGATGCTTTAGCTTGATTGTATATAGAGTTCGCGATCAACTAGCTCGATCTTCCTTTCCTTGCTCTCCCTTGTCTACCAGTCAGCTGCTCAAGTTTTTCTAAGTTCTTGGCGTCCTTGTTTTATTGCGTGCACAGTTGTCTTTGATACACGTTGTCTAGTTCAGTACCCAAGGTTTACTTGTCCTCTCTTAAATAACGCAATAAAACAAAGCAAGAATAAAATTAACATTGAAATTTGGCGTATTATTACCATAAAAAAAAATCTCAAGAACTGGATGAGGATCTTTTGAGATGATATGTTAAACAACAAAAGCATTGAACTTTTTTGGTGGTGATTGCTCAACTGCTATTCAAAGGGGTGGGTTGACTTGTGTTCTGCAATGCTAGGCCTGGACCAAACTTCGCATTTCTAACAGTCCAAGGTGGGTGAAGACTAGCTAGGAAAATGTGGTGGGTTACGCTATAAACTTCGAGGCCATAGAAACTCAATACGGTACTCCGAGATTGTTTTTAGTATGGAGATTAATGCAGGAAACCACTTTTTGTGGTTTCCGAGATGGATTCGTAATAGTTGGATGGATCCGCATGCAAATGCCCATGACACATGCCGCTACTCGCATTCTCATGTACTATTTGTTGAACTTTTGGTTTGGACCAGACACACACCATGATCTATATGTAGATTAAGTGTGTATATATGGTAATTGTTGTTAAGCTTTTGTCAAGTAGATAAGGAGTTACTATGTTCTATGCGAAGTTGAATCTTAAAAGGGATGAATATAAAGGGAAAAGGAGGCTGCTGATGCAATTTTTGAAAAAAATTTTATGGTGGGAATTGCTCTTGCATCAGTTTGTAAGCTGTTGCTGCAGCAGTCCCTCTTTCCCTTGATTAGAAAGGGATTTTGTAGATAATATAGGATTTCTAATGTCTATTCTGAAATTTCTTACTGTAAGCTTTAGCTATCTGTTAAATGTGGTTTGCTTCATTGCATTGCTAACTAAGACGTTTTCCTGAGTGGTTTACTTGTTCTGTGGAAAACACTATGAAAAAGGGAGACTTCGATCCTGTTTTATCTGATTATGATGATCATGTGTTCAGAATATTTATTTTGTCTGTATTGTGTAGAACGGACAAGCAATCTCATGCGACTTCATATGATTATTTGAAGATGATTTGGATGAGGAGAAAGCAAGTTGCATCTCCTCACTCGATGTATGAGTCTAGGATTGGTGTTGAATGGATCATGGATGCCTGTTAGATGCACATGGACTGTACTTCCGCTGCTCATCTGTTCAAGGCACCAACATCGCTTCTTATGCATTAATCGCTTCTTAAGGCGCCAACTGTTGGCGGCCTTCTAAGTCTCGTGTGAGTCTCATAAAAAAGATGGTGATGGTAGGATTCAATTAAACATTGGTCTGTTATGTTCATTTGTAATTCGTATGTATGTTCGTGTTCATGGGCATTCTCATATGAAGTGTATGCTCCCTTGGCGTCTTTTTGCAGCATAATGGGTTCCTGACCTGTTGTAATGTACAATGAGAGAACAAGTCAATGTTCTGAGAGCTTGATTATGGGTAATCCCTCTTTCGCTTGGCGCATCCTTTGCAAGTAAGTATTACTAGTAGATCAGGCTTCCTTTACTCTCTCTGGTCCCTGGGTTGTGGAGTTATCTCTATCTTCATGTTGAAGGTAGGTTGACAGACTATGCATGGGCAGATGGCTCCATGTTTGCATCTTCTCAAAATATTTGTGTGATCATTTGGGGTTGAGGGGTCGTCTCATGACCATAATGTATATCTCTCTACTCCTTGATGAACTCATGTACACCGATGTCTATCTTGAGAACATTCATGTCTCCAAAGTCATGTTTCAAAGGTTCAAAACTCTCACAAGATTCTTTTACAATTTCTTTTTTCTTTATGAACACAGGAAGATCAATGCATAGTATAACACCATGAATCTCTTTAGACCAAAAAAGGAAAAAAATATATCATAAATCTCTACAAGAAATCTCTCTCTAGAAGTTAGAACTTGGATAGGAAAATACATAACCCCCGAGTGAAAATAATATAGGAGAGTCAGTGTCACGGATGAACAAAGTCATACCTTCTAGGTAGTCATACTTTAACATAAAGGCTTATCATATTTGTCAAACCATCAATTTCAATACAAAATAATCTCTCTCTTGAGATCCTCATATCCTTCTTACTTTCAAATTCCTATTCTCTTTCGGTGTTTTTATTTGTGCTTTGTGACATTGGAGTTAGGCTGAACTCGAACGAATGTGTGAGTAGTTTGAGTGTCATTCGGGTTGCAAGAATATAACCCGTGACAGTTGCTATCAGAGCGAGGTTCAAGTAAGAAGAGAATGACGGATCAAATCAACATGACCGAGATTGTTGAGGAGGTAAACACCGCGAACATCATGCGCAAAGGGAGGGCAAAATCGAAGGATATCCTAACGTCTTTTGAGTCACGACTTGGAAGGATTGAGAAAATCGTGGAAAAGATGGTGGTGAGGTTGGAGAACGATGTGCCAAGCAATGAGACCATTGATGTTTGGGAAGATGAGTTCAAAGGTGAGTTGCAAGATGTCCTCAACTCATTCATGGATAAACTTCGCAGGGAGTTCCAAGTGTAAGTTGATGATGTTCATACAGTGGTGACTTCTCTTCAAGAGGAGTTGAAGGCCATGAAGAAATATGTTTCGCTATACAAGATGGCCATAGCAAATAGAGGCGTTAGTAACTTTGGGAAGCGACCACGTATTGACGCTCCTAAGCCAATGGCCTTCTCCGAAGAACGAGATGCGAAGCAGCTTGACACTTTTCTCTTTAGCATGGATCAATACTTTGATCACTTGAGCATAGAGAATGAAGAGATGAAGATCAAGACGACATCGCTCTTTCTTACCGATACGGCGATCATGTGGTGGCATTGCCGCTATAACGACATCCAAACGAGTGTCTTCTCTCTTAACATTTGGGAAGATTTTAAGAAGAATCTCAAGCTTCACTTTTACCCGGACAATACCCAATATGAAGCCAAGAGATAACTTCGGAAGTTGAGGCAAGTGGGTATCATTCGAGACTATGTGAAAAGTTTCACGAAGTTACTTTTCCAAATCTCAAAATTATTGGAAGAAGACAAGCTTATCTATTTCATGGATGGACTTCATCCGTGGGCACAACAAGAGTTATAAAGACGTGGAGTGTAATCTCTTTCCACGGCCATAGCGGAGGTGGAATCATTCATTGAGTTCAAGAAAAGTAACTCTTCAAAACCTAAAGAATTAAAGGGTTACTTTGAGAAAGATGGAGGAGAAAACGAAGAAAAAAGCAAAGTAACCATAAACTTTCAAAGCAAAGGGAGTTCGAGCAAATGAGACAAAAGGGGATGGAACAAGAGCAACTCCAAGAACACGGGGAATTCCAAGGCGGAGGTGAAGTGCTACTTGTGTGACGGTCCTCATTTTGTTCTAGAGTGTCCAAAGAAGAAGTTCCTCTCGACAATAGTTTCTCGAGTGGAGGAGGAACCCATGCAAGAGATAGGCTCTTTGAGGGTGCTCAACGCGGTAAAGACAATGGAGACAAAGTCTTCATCCAAGGGGTTGTTGTACGTCGAAGCAATGGTTGGACCGTACATAACCCGTGCCTTGATTGACACCGGGGCGACATATAACTTCGTCTCATTGAAGGAGGCGAAGAGATTTGGACTTCGGATTACTGATGAGAAAGAGATGCTCAAGACGATAAATTCGAAGGCCAAACCCATCCATGGCATTTCCCATACTGTGCGGCTTCAAATCATAGAATGAAAGGAAACGATTGATCTTTCGGTTGTTCCAATGGATGACTACCCATTTGTGCTTAGGTTAGATTTCCTTGACAAGATGAAGGTGTTCCCGATCTCCTTTGCTAGTGCTATGTGCATAATAAAGGAGGATGCTGCTACTATGGTCTCGGTGGTACGACGGGAAGAGAAGACACAAGGGAAGGTTCACTCGGCCAGGCAACTTTCCAGAGACGTCAAGAATAGGGAACCAACCTACTTAGCGACGTTGAATCTGGATAATGACTCATATTCAGCGGAGGAGGTACCAATTGAAATCGAGAAGGTTCTCAAAGATTTTTCCTATGTGATGCGGAAGAAACTTCCGAAGAAGCTTTTACCTAGGAGGGAGGTGGATCACAAGATCAAGTTGGAGCCGGGTACGAGACCACGTGCCAAGGCGCTGTACTGCATGGCCCCTATAGAGTTGGAAGAACTTCGAATGTAATTGAAGGAGTTGTTGGATGTCTGTTTTATCCAATCATCAAAAGTGTCTTATGGAGTTCCTTTGTTATTACAAAGGAAGAAGGATGGTTCATTTTGGTTGTGTATTGACTATCGAGTTTTGAATAAGGTAACCATCAATAACAAATACCATATTCCCTTGATTGTCGACTTGTTTGATCAACTTGGACAGACGAGATATTTCACCAAGTTGGATCTTCGTTCAGGATACTATCAAGTAAGGATCGCCGAAGAAGACGGGGCCAAAACCACATATGTTACTAGGTATGGCTCGTTCGAGTTTTTCGTCATGTCTTTTGATCTCACAAAACGCAACAGTTACATTTTGCACTTTGATGAACAATATTTTTCATCCCTACCGCGACAAGTTTGTGGTAGTGTATTTGGATGATATTGATGTTTATAGTGCCACCTTGAAGGAACATGTCCAACACTTATGGATTATGTTCAAAATCTTGACAAGCAACCAATTCTATGTGAAGAAGGACAAGTGCTCGTTTGCTCCTCAAGAAATTGATTTCCTTGGACATAGAATCAAGGATGACAAGCTATTAATGGAAGACGAAAAGGTACGGGCAATCCAATAGTGGGAAGCACCAACCAAAGTCTCGGAGCTTCGTTCCCTTCTTGGATTAGCCAACTACTACCGACACTTCATAAACGGATACTCAGTCATAGTATCTCTTCTAATGGACCTCTTGAATATGAACAAGACATGGACATGGACGAAGTCATGTCAACAGGCGTTTGAAGATCTCAAGAAGATTGTAACTTTCGAATCTGTTACGCGCCTTGCAGACCACTCCAAACCATTTGAAGTTCACACCGATGCCTCGGATTTTTCTATCGGAGGAGTTCTTATGCATGAAAATCATCCTATTGCCTTTGAGAGCCGCAAGCTCAATGACACAGAGATATGCTACTCGATCCATGAGAAAGAGATGACGACGGTGGTCCATTGTCTCCTCACTAGGAGAAATGACTTGTTGGGATCCAAGTTCGTTGTGATGACAGATTACGTTGTCATAAGCTATTTCCAAACTCAAAAGAAGTTGATTCCCAAGCAAACAAGGTGGCAAGTTTTCTTAACGGAGTTCGATTTTGAGTTTGCCTATAAACCGAGGAAGGCAAACTTGGTGACAGATGCATTAAGCTGCAAGACGGCATTGGCAGCATTGTCAAAACCACAAAGTACCCTCTTTGAACAAATCAGGAAGGGACTCGAGTAAGATCCTATGACAAAGTCCTAGTGCAACTTACCAAGGATGGAAAAGGTCAAAGGTTTTAGCTCAATGATGGTGTCCTCTACACAAAGGACAACCGAGTCTATCTTCCAAAGTGGAGGAACTTGAGGAAGGAGATCATTCGAGAGTGTCACGACTCTCAAAGGGCTGGGCATCTGGGAATCCATCGGACAATGGCTTTGGTGAACGAATGTTACTATTGGTCAAGCATAGGGACAGATGTGAAAACTTATGTGCGGACGTGGTTTATTTTTTAACAACCATTGACTCCAAACACTTTAGCGGACGGCTACACGGGGAGTACCCCCACGGCCTTCAGGGTTTTCAAGGAGTGGCACGATCAAGCGGATATGGCACGATCCTACCTCAAAAAGGTGGCCAAGAAGATGAAACAATGGACCATCAAGCATAGAAGATCTTTGAAGTTTCAACTTGGTGATCTCGTGATGGTAAAACTCATTCCTCAACAGTTCAAGGCACTAAGAAAAATTCACAAGGGACTTGTGAGACGGTATAAAGGATCATTTCCTTTGACCAAGAAAGTTAGCAAGGTGTCTTATCATTTGGAACTTTCACCAAGGTTCAAAATTCATCCGGTCTTTTATGTAAGCAATCTCAAGACCTATAACTGTGATGATGACGATTCGGATCGGGACATTTCAAAGCGATAAACAATTGCGACAATGACCACTTCATACGACGAAGAAGTGGAGGAGATCATGGTCGACCAAGAGATTTGTAGATCGGGGATTCCACGTCACAAGGAGTACTTGATCAAGTGGAAGAACTTGCTAATGAAAGATGCAAGTTAGGAGTTGGAATCATCTTTGTGGCAATTCAAAGACTAAATCGAAACTTTGAAGTTCGTTGCGACGAGGACGTTTGCGACATAGGTGGAACAGCATATCACGGATGAACTAAGTTGATGAGGGTTTTTTTTACTTGATAGAGATGATCATTTAGAAAATTATACCTTTTAGGTAGTCATACTTTAGCATCAAGGTTTATCGTAGGAAGATAGAAACCTACAAAATCACAAAGACTTATCTTAGGGAGGTAAAGATCGAAAAATCCATTAAACTTTATCTTGGATGGGTTAATAAAAAAATTTACGTGTAGATATAGACCGTTACATCTTTTTGATTGTGAAGAGAAAATTATATATAAAGAGGTTTTGACTTATTTGTCAAACCATCAATTTTAATATAAAACAATATATCTCTTGAGATCCACATATTTTCTTACTTTCAAGTTTTTATTATCTTTCAATGTTTTTATTTTTGTCTTGTGACATTAAAATTAGGTTGAAGTCAAACAAAAATATGACTAATTTGAATGTTTTATGGGTTACAAGAATGTAACCCGTGACACCGTCCTTTTTCCATCGATGCATAGTTACATAGTAAGAGAGATGCAAGTTGTTTCCGATAGAATAATTCACAGATGCCCACGACCGACGACCAGAGAGTCTTTTTTTTTGGTTTGGGCAGCCGGAGAAAAGGAAAAATAGCCCCAAAAGAAATTACAGATAACGACGTTGACGCAAGCACCTCTCGCCCGTCCGTCAATCCACGCACTCGGTTCCGTCCCGGCGAGACATCCATTCACACCTTCTCTTTATGATGACAACGTCAACCGTATCACGGCCACATAACTCTCCACCGGCGCAATTACCTCGCCGCTTTCTCTCTCTTCCCCTCATCAACCCCCCTCTCTCTCTTCTCCTCCTCAGATCTCACCCCCAATTCTCCGATCATCCATGGGCGAATCCCTGACTCCACCGGCGACAGCGACGGCGATGATGCCATCATCCTCATCCCTCCACCCTCGTCCCTCTCCGGTCCGCGACGACTGCTGGAGCCCCGAGGCCACGGCAACCCTCATCGAGGCCTGGGGACAGCGCTACGTCGACACCAAGCACGGCAATCTAAGGCAGAAGCACTGGCAGGAGGTCGCCGACATCGTCAACGCCCGTCACGGTCACAACAAGAAGGCCAGGAGGACGGACGTTCAGTGCAAGAATCGGATCGATACTCTCAAGAAGAAGTATAAGGTCGAGAAGGCTAGGGTTTTGGACTCCAAGGGGACTTACGTCAGCGATTGGATCTTCTTCGCCTCCCTCGACGCCCTCATCGGATCTGTCGCTGCCAAGAAGTCCCTTACTCTCCCGTCTGCGTCGATCAGTCCGCCCATGGGAGTCCCGTTGTTGCAGACCCGGAGAATGACGCCGTCTCCGGTGCTCCCTCTCGCGGCGATGGTGCCGCAGAAGAGGCCGGCGGCGTCCGTAGCGTTGAGTTCTCATGACGAGGGTTATTTTAGGAAGAATTATTCCGCTATTGCTGCTGCGGCTGCTGCCGCCGCGGAAGAGACTGAGGATGATGACGAGGATGAGGACGATGCTGGGGATGGATTGGACGATTCTAGGTCGAGCGGGGAGATGACGGGGGGTGAGAGTGATGGGTTCAGGAAGTTGGCGACTGCGATCGAGAGGTTCAGCGAGGTGTATGCGAGAGTGGAAGGGGAGAAGCAGAGACAGATGGTGGAATTGGAGAAGCAGAGGATGCAGTTTGCCAAGGAGATGGAGTGTCAGAGGATGCAGATGCTGGTTGAGATGCAGGTTCAGCTTGAGAAGGTCAAGCGTGCTAAGAGGTCCAACGGCTCCAATGGTGAGACTCAAATTTGAGTTTTTTCCTCGTCCAGTGTCCTATCCTGCTTTCTGCCATGGTGAAACTAGATATCTACTTATTGGAAAACATGGATCTATGATTTCTTAGTATTATTTACTACTAGTTAGTAAGCAGGGAAACATGGTCCTTCTTGAACATGAGTTCATGTGGTTAGTTTTTGAACTTGATCTCTCAAGGAATACGGTCTTGTCATCGGCTTACTTTCTTCATGATAGGATAGACGATGCTAATAATTTGTGCACGAAGTAGTAAAGGAAGTTTTGGTTATATTCTTCTTTATCCCCTTCATCTGTTGGTTGTTTTCTCTCGTTCGGTTTAGTTTTGAGTTGGTATTGTTTCCTGTAACTTTATATGGTAAGCAGCTAAGATTTTGCTGTGTTCATGTGCAAGCCGTATTTGCATTATACAAACCTTGATGTGGAGTGGATTTTGGGGAGCAAAAGCTATCTTTCCTCTGTGGTTGTTAGGAAATTTATGTGGAAAGGCTTGGTAGCTTTTGAAGGACCAAGGCCCAAATGCTTGTAATCGATTTCCTCGCTGAGTGGATGACATGTTGGAGCTTCAGTGTGATGAAGTGCTCCTCCAATGCTTCTCGTGTTAGTTGCAGTAGCTATGCACTTGGTGATTTTCCTCCTATATCTTCTGTTTTGTCGTTAGTGCTTTTGGTCAATTGGATTTGCTTCAGTGCTACTCTGTTGTTTATCCCTCTACTGATATGGCTTGTGTCCTTGAGATCCCTGTATTTACTGGGATTTTCAGCTTTGAAGTATAGTGGTATTTGTGTCAGCTGAGTCTGATCATTTGAGCCATTCTATGTCACTAGCAATTTTCTTCTGAAATTTCGTCATTCATCTCATTCGCTATAATATATGTGAAACCTGCATTGTCACAATTTGTATCCGATTTTGAGTTTCCTAGTCCAATATATTTAAAGAGTCACGACATATGTGATGCATGATGAAGCTACCATTAACAGCGACCTTTGCTTTTACCCTCTTCTCATTCTTTATGGAGTGCTCGTAGTGCTATACCTTTTCTAACTGACAATCCATCCGATGTCATTGTGTTGATTCTTTCCTCTCTTTTTTCTGTTTATTGTGGGAATTTAAGGATGCACTATAAGCCCTTATAGAGATGGCTTCTGGTCGTTGATAAACTGGGTTTATGGTTGGAAATCATACAATGGTTTACCCATTTGGATGAACTTTCAAAAATTAACACTGCTTTTGTCCAGCGAGAGATGCTTCGGGTTTCTGATGTTTGTAAAAGTTTCATATTTGTTCATTCCAGTTTAGGATGAGATGATAATGGATTCGGCATTTGATTTGGTGCTTTTTTCTGAAAATGGCCTTCAAATAGGCTCTTAACTTAGGAAATAGGAACTCTCTAGATCCATGTTGTGATACCGCATCGTATATACACAATTGGTACTGATTTCTGCTGTTTGCCTGTGTTGACTTTCTTTGTTCCTTATTCTGACCATGGATTTTGCGAATTTTACATTGCAGCTCAAGAAATGATTTATGAAGCAGTTCTTCCATTCTTTCTTGCAGATACGTGTGGGTAGTTCCGCCATGGGTAGTCGCAATCATGCGTGAGCTTATGCTAAATTGGTTCTAGACTCAAGCTGGATTGGGAAGTATGAAAGCATTTAGTTCCTAATTGAACTTTGAAGTCTTCGATCGTAGCCGTTGAAAAATTAGCTGGACAGTTCGTAGAGTCTTTCTAGTTAAAGGGTTTTTACCCTGGCTTGGTTAAAGTATCCAATTTGGTCAACTGTTTTAATCCTGATGCCTTATGTATGGATGTAGTTATGACTTTGAAGACAAATGTGGTGCAGACTTCGTTTATTATGTTTCTTGAGCATCGGTTCTGTTAAAATGCTCTTTTGTGGTGGATTTGATTTCTGTGTTGATGATCTCATGTTTCATTTTTATTGCGGGGTTTGGGGATTGCTTGCTTCAACTACCCCTTTTTTTGTTTTTTCCAGCTGGTTTGCTGGGAAGAAGCTGTAGTCCCGAGCCTGCATTGGAAATAAGTTCGGGTAATCTTTTTTGGTAACCCAGATCTGGGTTTTTTGCACCACTGCTGAAGCCAATAACGAAATTCAGGCTGGACGAAGATTCATCATCGGTAGCAATTTCCCTTTGTTTTTTACTCACTCATGGGGTCTGCTTTGGAAAAGACGCCTTGTGAGGGCATACTCTTCTACCGCAAGAGCACTTGCATGAGATTGGGTAGAATAGAGATTCTTTAAAAGAAATAAAAGCAAAAAAAATATAATGATGTGAAAAAAAAAAATTAAAAGATGTTGAAAAAATATATTGAAATGTGTGATAAAATATTGTTAATAAAAGTTATAAAATCCGATAAAATTATCATAATATATTATTATTATTATTTTATTTTTATAGGTTAATTTATTGTGACATTATAATATTATGAAAAGTGAAAAGATTTTGACACATTGTTTTAAATTTTAGGTCACCGTGGAGGTAGGAGGTAAGACCCCGTTAGGTTCTGGGGTCAATCTTGCTTGCAAGGCTGTTTCTCCCTTTATTTGCTTGCAAGTTAAACAAGTTTGTTGGTGATTAAAAACGTAGTGGGTGAAGGTTCGTAGAGCTCACATCACATATGAAGCTTTTGGTTTGGACCACATGCCATACCGGTGGTCGTAAGAATTAGTAGATAGGATTCCTATTAGTATGTATTTTTGTCGTAGTTTGCTGATGATGGTATTCTTTTGTCTGTCCTAGCTGGATGTTGGGTGATTCTGACAAATGGAGCCGTGGAGTATTATTGAACTTGGAGTGCCCACAACCGAAAGGGGAGGGGTTGAGGTGATGATCGAGGTGGGGGACAAATATAATAGGGAAGAACACAGACATGGAACGGCAAAATAGCTATCAGAGACATATGTATGCATCATATCAGTATATCCTTATATCCTTCTTGTACCCCTAAACAAAAATGGAAATAGAAAGAAGCAATTTCGTTTACTCATTTGGGCTTTAATGCGAATCTAGAGTAGCATTTTGTAGATTAAGTGTTCTTCATGTCTATCCCTTTGATGAATGGAATGTTGATAACCCAAGACGATACGGTATACACTAGAACTTGGATAATAGTTCTACTATTCTCGGGTCAAATTTCTTTTGGAAGGAAAGATGTTTATTCTAACTTGGATGCACGTAGTATGATTGATTAATACTCTTACATCATACATGGGCACTCCGGTGTCCCTTGGATGGATGTTGTGTTTTCCTATGCAAAAAGATGGTTTCTCTGAGGTTAACATATCGTGCTCACATCATCCCCTCCCTCTATCTACTGTATTTAAACAAAATGCTCAACAATGCATCGAGATTGTAGTCCTGATGGTACGAGAAGATTTACTATAACAAGAGTGATTGAATTTTTAAGCGTTCAATCTCTTCATTTTGATAAATTAATTAATGGGACATTATTTGACCTTACAAGTTAGTACTCCATCATACATGCAGTGGATTATTAGGAGACAGGATGGGAAGTGCCCCAATTGGGCAGTGGAAAAGGTGAGTAGTAAGTAGTATCAAAGAAGAGTCCACTGAGTACTCTACACGACGTACAGTCGACGAAAACAAAGAAAGAAGCCAACAAGGGATGAAGTCGTAGAATTGATTTTGAGGGTAGCCAGATCAGATCAGATCAGATCAGATCCGATCCACAAGCAAATTTCTCAGGCCACACCACACCATTCCTCCTCCCTCTTTCCTTCATTTACACATTCCCAAGTTGATTTCAACTTTGAGTAGTCAATCATTTCTCCATTGTCCTTCTACTTTGTTTATGTTCTTCTTGTACTCTTGCTGTTGAACTGCTTCTTTTCGTTCTATCACACCTAACCTAATCCCTTTCTCTTTTGTCTCACTCCCACCTAAGGTCTTGTTTGTGAGATGAATAAGGAGAGGGATAGGAAGGGTTTGTGGGGGTGGATTATCTCATATATATAATTATTGTTTGTGAACTTATTACAAGGATAAATAAAAGGATTAGGGAGTAAAGTTCGGATAATTTTATTCTCATTACTTAACTTCTGAATTTAAGGGTTTTTGAAGAGATGAGATTAGTTGAGGATTTTTGGAGGGATGAGAAGGAAAAGTGATAGACAAGATGAAAGCAATTCTTCTCTTAATTTAATAATATTCTTTTTTTAATATATAATTAAGGATATAATTATAAATTTATAACATTACTTTTATTCATTCATTTTTAACTCACAAAATAAATCTAATTTTTTTTCTTTTTCAAAAATCACAAACAAAAAAAAAAAAATCACTTCAAAAATACTAACCCAATCAATTACTCCGTAGAAACCAGTTTCAGGCAGTCAGTCGGTGGTGGGACTGGACCTGCAACACATTCATTAATCATCCTCATCATCATTATTCACAATCTCTGTTCTCTCCTCTCAGGAGAACTTCAGAGTCAGCGGCTGGTTTCTGTCTGGTGCTGTTTGGTGATGCCCACATTTCCTCTCACACACACCCCAGCTCGGAGCAGAGAGATCGTAAAGATGCCGTTGGTGAGGTTTGAGGTGAAGAACGAGTACGCTCGCGGATCTCCGCTTCTCTACAATGCCGCCGACATCGCCGGCGAAGATCCCAAGGCTGTTCTCCAAGGAGTCGCCGTCGCTGGCCTCGTCGGCCTCTTGCGTCAATTGGGCGATCTCGCCGAGTGCGTCTCCTTCTCCCCCACTCTCTCTCCTTTCTACTTCTATAGTTCTGTGCATTCCAGTTTGGTTCTCATTCTGTTATTTCTTTCCCCCTAATTTGGGGTTCCAAATTGTTAGGGTTTTGTTTGCTATTGCTATCATTTTCGTGTAATCAGCTATTATTTTGTTTGATGGAGTTGGTTGAATTGGTGGTCAATTGAAACGTGATTTTTTTATTTTATTTTTATTCTAAGGCACAACAATGTGGCGATAAGATTACAATGCATGACCTATTTGAGGGTTTGTGATGTTAAATGGGATTGCTACTTTTGGCTGCCATGTGGTGGATCTACATTTCTATCAACATTTGCATCACCGCGGAGGTGCAAGAGCCCGTGTGCCTAGAACCTCTAGTCAATTAGGTTGAGGGGCACCAAAATGGACAATAAGATTGATGCTGACTCTTCTTGATTTATAATTCATTTCCCTCTCGAGGGATGAAAGGGATGAAGGATGTGGATTTGAGGCTCTTATATTGTGGAAATTCTGATTTAATTGTTAAAGCTTGGGACATTGATCTTCGGGCCTGCTCTGAAGCTTGTGAAGCTTCTGCCAAATTTAGTTCTAGTTAATATCAGGTTTTTCTGGTGATCTAGGTAGTGAGTGGGAAGATGAGTTATTGTGTCTCTATCCTCGGCTTCCGAGGCTTGCTTACAAATACTGACAGTTTGATATCTTGTGCACATTGCTTTAGAGTTACTGATCCTTCTGTAAGTTGCAGAGGATGGATCCACTTCCTGAACCAAATAATGAATGGAACAACTAAGCAAGAACCTCAAGGCGTCTTTTTTTTTTTCTGGGTTTAAACAAAAACTTAAAATAGATGCATTGCCTGAATTCTGATAGTCATTATGGGATAAGACAAGCGTAGTTATTCCGATATCCTATCTTATGTAGGTTTGCAGCAGAGGTTTTCCATGGATTGCAAGAGCAAGTAATATCTACTGCTTCTAGAAGCCGCAAATTGATGACTCGAGTTCAGAACGTTGAAGCTGCTTTGACTCCGCTGGAAAAAGTCATATTGGCCCAGGCGAGCCACATACATCTCGCCTACAGTCCTGGCAAGTCTACTTTACCCATTATTTTTTCTTTCTTTCTTTTTTGCTTTTTCTTTTTTGGAGAAGAAGATTCTATTTTTCGATAAGTACTTGAACATGCTAGTATTCCTATATGAGATCACCCACCAAACAGCAAAGCGGAGTGTTGAGTTAGAGACAGCCTATGCCATGTTAGCCCAGTATGAGGAGAGGAGTATGTAGAGGAACTGTGAGATCTTCTGTTGGATTGTCCTTTCTTGGCGTTCTGGCAAGCACATAGACAGAGCTATTGGTTGTAGGATGTGGGGACTCTAATACAGAAACAGTTAAAGAATCCTTAAGCTACAAACTTGGCTTAGCTTCAAATGAAATCAGAAAATGGTTAAATGGTAACCTAACAGAGGCTTCTCCCAGGGCATTTATTTTGAACATATGCTTAGCCTAGTCGTCTAGTCTAATTGGTTCAACCTTCCTAGTCAGCATCACACGAGCCTATGCTTCTTCTGGTCTATAACGCAAAGAAATGCCAGCCATTTTGATTTGATTGTAAGCTGTTTGTCTCTGGAAAGCTTACGTGTGATATAAGGTGTAGGTCCGAACTGACTTCAAGTATTGTCCATGCATGCTTGATTTTCATCTTCTATCACTTATTCACCACTTAAAAGAAATATTGTGCTATTTTCAGGGTTATTCAAATATCCTCAGAGTAGTTCATCTTTCATTTTGGTTTCACATGATTTCTTTACTCATAGGCATAAACTTCTCTGCAGGATCTGACTGGCATGCTCGTATTAAACATGAGCAAAATCTTTTAATCTGCAGCGACTTACCACAATTTCTTGTGGATGCCTATGAGGATTCTCGGGAACCTCCAAGGCTGCAATGGCTTGACAAGTATGCCTGATAGACAACTATTTCTCTTATTTCTGCTTAATCGCTTTGGTCATAGTCTTCCTGAGTTATTTGACTTCTTTCAGGTTTGATACCGGTGGTCCGGGATCCTGCTTAAAGAGGTATTCAGATCCATCCTTCTTCAGGAGAGCATCAGCCAAATCAAACATACTGGGCAATGAACAATCTCAAAAGGAGAGGAAGGCTAAAAAGATGAAGGTGTGTCTTGATATCAATGACCAAGCCCTCAAATCTTGATGCTATTAGATACTCTGCAATTTTTTAATTAAGTTGATTCCCCAATGGTCTTTTTTTAAAGACGTGTTTTCTTTTTGGGTCTCGGTCTCTGTATGCTGATCTTTTTTGGTAGTTCAATGGTATCATTCATTTGATCTGAACGTTTTTGTGAGTAATATTCATAAGAACATGCAGTCATATTTTAGTTTTTCTAGTAAAGAGATAGGTGAATAGAAAATATAAAATTTCTGCTGATCTTTGGGGTGATCTGAAGCCCTTGGTTTGCAACTGAGATTATTTTTGTTGGCTTTACTGACATGTTACTCTCTTTCAGAAGCGAAAATCTCAAAAAATGTATTGTCAATCTTCTCAAAGTGCATCTTTCTTTGATGTTGACCACAGGTATCGCCTGATCTATCTATATTAGTCAGAAAAAAATGAAGTTTTCTTTAGATTCTTATGCGTTAAAAGTTCTGTGATGCTTGACAATGCAGAATTCAACTGTCGTCCTCAACTCTCCAAGCTCCTTCTACTCCCCCTCAAACAACGTCCACGCATGACATGCGGTTAAAGTCTGAAGAAAGGGACATATGCGATTCTGTTGGATTAAGAGATGGGTTGAATGGTTTCATGGACTGTGTTTTCCAGCCAAGTACATCTGCGGAATTGAAGGATATGCACTCTGGATCAGATGATCAAGTCATCACTTCCCTCAAGTCAGCAGACTCTGTTGAACAATCTGAACCGGTTTTTGGTGACATGTCATGCAGTGCATCAGCAGAAAGGGACATATGTGATTCTGTTGGATTAAGAGAGGGGTTGAATGGTTTCATGGACTGTGTTTTCCAGCCAAGTACATCTGTGGAATTGAAGGATATGCACTCTGGATCAGATGATCAAGTCATCAGTTCCCTCAAGTCAGCAGACTATGCTGAACAATCTGAACCGGTTTTTGGTGACATGTCATGCAGTGCATCAGTAGAACCGGATGAAGTGAAGATCATGGAATCATACGCCGGACTGGATGAACAAAATGCTATTCTCCTCAAATCAGATTACTTTAATGAACAGACCGCATCAGTACTTGACGATATTCCATATAGTTCATCGGTACTAATTGATAAAGTAAAGATCAGAGAGTCATTTTCTGTTCTAGAAGAACAGATTCTCACCCCCCGCAAGACGGTCAACTTTGATAAAAATACTATATTTGTGCTTGATGATGTTCCATTGTGTGCGACGCCGGAGAAAGCTTCTCCAAGATCACCTTTTGTCACTTGGGATGAGAAGACAGAATTACTGGAGCCCACTGGTATGTTTTCTGACACTGATGAGGTTCATGAGGATCCTGTCACAAACTGTGAAGCTCAAGGGTTTACTTCTGAGATGGTTCATGGGACGAATATCAATCAGGAAGATACCTCTGGCGAAGATGCTTCAAATTTGATTAGCTGTGGAAACGAACATGAGGAATTCGAAAGTGAAACTGAAAGATATGTGGATGCACCTAATACACTTGAATCAGAATCCGAAAATGAGTTTGGATTTCAAAAGAAAAGAGAAACCGAAGTGGACTCAAATGCTCCAGCAACCAGTGAGCAGCGGATAGAGCTTGTTGGGCTAGGTAAAATGGATCATCTGTCTGCTTTGATTGCTCCCAATCACGTAGGAGATGGATTATTGAGTAACTTGGATGATTCAAGTGCTTCCTTGGTTATATTCCCTGACTCCTGGCTATCTGCTGAATCATCATGCAATTTGCTGGAGAAAGAAACATCCGACATTGCTGGCGGTTTAGTCTCCGCGCTGTGCTTGACTGATGAGCATTCGAAAGAAAATAGTGAATCATCATCTCTCCTGAATTCACCAGATATTCATAACTTTGCTCATGCTAATGATGCTGATGGTTTAGGACAGAAGTCTTTAGCGTGTGAATCTGCGTCTAATGGTTCCAGTGGAACAACCACTGATCAATTGGTTCTAAGTTCCACCGTGCAAGAGCTTCCTGGTCAAGCTTCTAATGTTGGTTCTGTAATGTTCTGGACCAATGGGAACCTCTTGGGGCTTGCACCATCGAAACCTCCTGACCTTGGTGTGCGAAATGGAGAGACTTGTGGTTCAGTAAATGGTAATAATGATATAGTTGCTCTGTCGAATCATGAGCAACATGTTATTTCCATGACTCCTCAATTTTCTGAGTC
The DNA here is from genome assembly GCA_001925005.1 of Drosera capensis. NCBI lineage: Eukaryota > Viridiplantae > Streptophyta > Magnoliopsida > Caryophyllales > Droseraceae > Drosera > Drosera capensis. The sequence continues at coordinate 19,667 of LIEC01011587.1, forward strand.
AGAATTAGACAGGGGGCAGGTGAAGATTGGTGATTCCCATGATCCAGTTGACAAGTTCTGTAACTCTGAGGATATATGGGCGACTAATTCTGCTTCAATGCTACCTCAAGCGGAACAACCATCAACAGCTGATTTTAAGAGTGCAATGACCGGAGGCAATCATGGGCGTGCAGAGCAATCATGGTTTTTATCAAGGCTAGGCCGTGATTTCATGATGAATGGTCTTCGAGGAAGTGGATCTGTAAGCTGTGGAGGAAAGCCAAAAATTGAACGTTCTGTGAGTTCTAGTGTCATTGAAAGCCGGCAGTGTTTTTCTCAGCATCATCCCTCTGATGAGACAAACCAGGAAGAACACCCGGGCTCTCCGACGAACTCTCCACCACTGTCCCCTCCACTTGAACATATGAAAATATCTTTCCATCCAATCAGTGGTTTTGGAACCAGCCAGCTGAAGCTTAGGTATCCAGATGGCATTGACTACCATGAAGGCAATATTGATGCATTCCCTTCATTCCAACTGGTCCCGGGGCTCAATGACTTGCAGCAGGGCATCAGCTCAGACTCAGATGACGACACATTTGGCAGGTCATACTCTTGCAGGTCACAGGATCATCTGAGTCGTCTTTCAGACTCGGATTCTGACGTATGGAACTCCGGATGTGCAGGAGGCAAGGAACACATGCTAGATGATGGCTCCTTCAGAATGTCACCAATAGAGTGCATCTCAGGTTCCTTTTATCATGAGGAAACAGTGTTGAAAAGCATACTGGATAATGGAACAGGAGAAAGGGTTACCCGGATGGAGGGACTTCAACGTCAATCTAGTTTTCTTCCAGCTCTGAATACCACAGTTGAGTTTCCTCATGAAGAAGCGACAACATATTCACATCAGTTGACAGGGTCTTTCTTTCCTCAGGAGCCATCTCAGCCCCCACCTCTTCCGCCAATGCAATGGCGAATTTCAAAATCAGAGTCATATGAAGCGGCAGAGGGCCATAGCTCGGCATCTGATGGTACTTTTGAGTTGTCTACTCCAGAGCGGTCCAAGAGAGCTATTTCCTTGCAGCATAATCACACTCCTGCCAATGGCGTTGGTAGAATTGAAGAGAGACCTACCATGGCAATGGAAATTAAGGTAACTCATCATGGTTTGCATTTCTTCCTTTTTCGAGTCTCGTCTGGTATCACTATGCTATAGCTTCAGTTCTTCATGCAGATCAATGTTGATATTTTCGCTTTCTATGCAGCAGCTGGCTGAGCAAAAATCTAATGGGCTTAAAGAAAGTAGGTGGTATAATAAGGGGAAGAAAGAGGAAGACAATGAAGACTTTCTGCATCAAATCCGAACTAAAGTAAGTGATCCTTCTTTCTTCTGGTTCAAGCGTATCATGCTGTGACACCGTATATTAGGATGTTGTGGTTAGAAATTAACTGTAAAATACTAGTAACTGCATTTTTTGTTGTGACATCATTGGATGTGATGATCGTAATTTTGTAAATTAGAGATATTCATATTCTGGCAGCTTTATACTTGCACTCTGAGATGAAGTTGATGACTGAAATTTAATTGGTAATAGGCTAGTGCATTTCTTGGGTATGCTCTCCCTAAAGATGCTGCAAAATACTTCACTTTCACAGCACTGACTTAATTTCCATGTCCTGCATAATCACAGTCGCTGAATCTTAGACGGGCAGAAACTTTTAAACCAAATATAACGACCGGTGTCAAAACCAATGAAGCAGTTACTGCTATTATAGAGAAGGCCAATGCAATCCGGCAGGTACTTGCACATCTTCATCTCCTTTATGTTTCATTGGTTGTTTACATGCTTCTATTTAACTCTGAAGGGGATGTACTACAATTAATAATGAACACTCATCCGAATACGCATGCTAGGTTGTAGGAAGCGAGGATGAAGATGATGACTGGAGCAATTCCTGATTTTCTTTGATGGTTACAGATGAATCTACTGCTTGGAGAAGGAGGTCAACCCTTTTGCCATCCTTGAGAGATTAGTGATTTGGTTAGGTATATAAATAGCCAGACATGTATGTTCATATACGTGAATAGTTCATTCCTGTAATTACCCCTCCTAACCTTGTAGGAGCCGTGTCTTCTCGTGATGATCAACTCGACTCACCCGACCGATCTGAAACATGTAAAACACACGCATCTGCCTGTAGATGTAACATGTACTATAAATTGCATATGTGGAAAAGCCCACTGTAGTTGGATAAGTATGATTCTCACGCAACCTCTCTCTTCTTGCAAGAGTCTGCTGGGATACTCAAAACTCTATGGAAAAGTGAACAACAGGGACAATGAAAGTTCCTAAAGCAAGAAGATAAAAATGACCTGCTTCGCCCTGCTGCTTCCTCTCCTAGCTAGCCATATTTAGTCCTTGATCTACACTAATTCTTACTTCGACTTACAAAAGATACAAATTTTCTTAATTTAAAAGAGGCCACATTTTTATATATGAAATTTTTTTCTATAAAATTATCAAAACATTCTTATTTTTTATTTTATATCATTTCAATTCATTTCATTAATTTTTTTTCACTTTTTTCTCTCACAAAATCAAAAAAATAAATAAATCATTCGTGAATAAATTTAACACACATAATTTTTTATTCCAAGTTAAAATATTGCATTCTGCAAGAAATAAAAAGAAGTAAGATTAGTTTCGCTAACGATGTTTACTGGCATCATACATTTAGACTAGTTGAAGGATGATGGATTTAATTGAAAGGAGGCGGATCCCGTGCTGTCGGCGATTGTGCTGTTTTCTCATTGAACGGTACAGATTGCACCATGAAATCTTTCTAATAAAAAAAATTTGAGCTTTGTTTTTTTATGTGATTGCAACTCTATGCTATCCAAAACTTGGCCGCATAAATCCTGCTCCTAATTGAAATTGGTCTAGAACGACGAAAATTGATAAGCTCAAATTCATGGAGTCGGATCCCTGGGTGTAGAATTTTGTGCAGTAAATGTGCTGTAGGTGTTTTTGAACCGTTGGATGAAATCAACGGCGAAAAGCAAATTCAGTGGAAACAAAATATGGGGACCACAGCAAATGCAAAAACACAGCAGCAAGAAAAAGGACCTACGATTAAAAAAAATCTAATTGTTGTTTCATCTTCCCGAGATAAGTTTTAAATTCTTTTTTCATTTGTTTCTTTGTTCTTTGATAATATTTGTCCAAGTTTTTCTAAGATTTGGTTAGATATTTGGTGCTTTTGTGTTTTTGATGTTGTAGAATTGTGCATAAATTCTTATCATATAAAAACAAACTAAATATCTTTCTTGAAAGCAAAACAAACTAAATATTAAAAATATAGAAATCTACACGAATAACAAAAAATTTAAAGAAAACTACCCATGATGGTGTTTACTTAAAAGAGAATTAAAAAAGAAATTATTTAATGATTATTCTGTTTTAAAAAATAAAAATAAATCAAACGATAAATTAAAAACTTATAGGTGATATTTTGATAAATAAATTTTAAAAAGATGATTTATTGATAATTTTCACTTTATTTATTTAAGCGACATATAACAATAAACTAAAATATTATTTTTTAGACAAAAAAATCTAACCAAATCTTAAGAAAATTTGAACAAACATTATTTAAAGAATAAAGAGACGAATCAACAAAGAAATCTATACTATATACTAAGTCAATAAACGTGACTCTATCTTCAACTGAGATCTTTTGGTTTTGATCATTCAATTTTTTATCTGATAAAATATTGATTGATTAAAAGAAAATTATATATTATAATCCAATTAAAAAACAAATTAATTAACAAAGATGTATTTGTCTTTCAATATATTTTGATTGAAAGATTAAATTTTAACAAATGATAAAGATTTAAAAAAATTCCATATGATATCATTTGCAAATATTTGACAAATAAGATAATAATATCTCATCTTATCTTATCACTAATATATAACATGAGTTAAACCACTTTTATATCTTTTTTTATCTTACAATCAATATTTTTTTCCCGTGCATTATTGCACGGATTGATAGTCTAATTATGTTATTATACAATCATTATCTTTTCTTCCAACTATTACAGTAATCTATGAATAAAAATATATTATTTGTTAATCAAATTTTATAAAAATACAATAAAAATATATAAAAATTCGTGTCGAATCAAATGATTGAATATAAATTATGATGGATAGAATATATAAACTGTAACAACTTGATAACGCTATAAGGACTCGTTTAAAACTTTATCTCAGAACGATGAAACAACAATTTACTGGACAAAATTCTACAGGGGATCCGGCTCCCAAATTTAATATGCACGAAGAGAGAAGTGAACAAAAGCACCTAAAAGCACAAACGAAACTGCTTTATTTATCTTTTTTTTCTTTTTTCTTTTTTCGCTGTCAGATGAAAAGAAGCACAAGGATATGAAAAATCTCATCAAAGTGCATCTCTTTCCCCTTTTGTCTATGTTTATCAGAAAAAAATGAGGAAGGAAAATGGGGGAAATACTAAAGCAGCTTGATGTTCTTTATTTTTCGCTTTGCATTAACTAAGACTCGTTCGAAAAAGTCGCAAAAGAATAACAAATCTTCCTCCTTAAGTAGATAATCTATTGCCCGTAAAATTATAAAATTATTGTACGCCGTACTATTTTGGTTCACTAACAGCAGCTTCGTTTTGTATATTTGGAACAAACACGAATAATCACAAAGAATATAGGGGCTTGAAGAGCTCAAGGTTGAATGTCTCAAACTAGGCTAAGTTTATTTTGTACTCCTTGATTTAACCAATTTTCTATTAGGAAAGTCCCATCATTATAAATATATATTCCATGCAGAAGCTTTTTTTGGATGGTGCTCCACCTATTGTGTTTCCATTGCATCTGTCAACATCTTATTGATTATATACATTAATCCCTTATTGATTTATATATGATATTAAAAGAATTATCATTGATTAATATATAAAAAATTTGAGTCAAATCATTAATTAACAAGCATCATCAATTTGATTTAATATCATAGAGAATTATCTTGTGTCAATCTATATGTTAGAACAATAAAATCAAACCAAAGATAAAAATAAAATAAAAATCTACAATAATAAATAAATTCAAAATGGTTAGCATCTATACCATCCGAGATATAAGGTGCATAATTAAAACTCTTTTGAAACATATAGATAAAATATATGATTTTGCGTAAAATATCGTTTGATCGCATCGTAATACTGTCTCCATCCCAGATAAATTATAACATATTATAAAAAATAAACATCCCATGTAAATTACAATACTTTCATAATAAGAAATTTTTGAATGTTAAAACCTTAAACTATCCCTACTTTACATCATATCATTTTTTTTATTATTATTTTTATCTCTTCATCCACTCACAATTTTTTCACTCCACTAACAAATAAAATAAAGTAAATTATCAGAAAAATAATATTTTTTAATAATTATATTAAGTCAATATATAATATTTTATCTAAAACGAAAAAAATATGAATCAAACACATAGAAATCAACTTAAAAAAAAAAAAAAAAAAGCAGAGTGGGAATCGACTTGATCCTGATGTAAAGCACAAAAAAGGGCAAAGTAAACAATCAAATCCACTGAAACCTCAGAATTCTTTTGTCCCCTTTTCCCGCTTTTGTGAGAAGGGGGAAAAGGGGAAAAGAAAAAGATGGCGACTTGAATGAAAAGCAACAACCTTTTACTGCAAAAGGCATCCATCCATGCAACTTTTGGGATCACTAACTTTTGAAGTATTTGTTGTGGTATCATTATAAGAGGTTGAGAAAATGTAGCAAGATGAGGAGTATAATATATTGTATTTCATGTGTATTTGGGTGAGAACTACTGGTATAATGTTATAGCTCGATCGGCATCTCTTATTCTGCATACTTATATAACTTGTCATTAGGAAAAACCATATTGTAAAAGAGGTTGTTGAATAAAGCGAATGAGCACTGATTCTTCTAAATAGTTAAAAGAATGTTATATTCTCTTGATCATTCTTTGTTTCAAAAAGATAAGCATAACGAGCAAGGCACGTTTGTTTATTATACTTTGAATGCATATGTTCATGAAGCTAACCACCCATTATTTTATATAATCATAATGATCTACTAGCTGGGCCAGAGTAAATAATACTTAGTAAATATGTGATTCATTCCATTTCGTCATCTCGAGTGTTCATTCACATTACTATATAACTAACACGTACGAAACAAAAACTTTTGTTATGCACATCCAATCCAGTCGTCAACTAATTGGTAACTTGCTCAGAAAGATGAAAAGGGGATCGAGAAGAGGCTAGCTAAAATCGTGTGATTTCTAGCTGAAGCCTGAAGGGCAAAAAGGAATTAAGAAATGAAACTATTGAGATATTATGTATATATATATATATATACCCAAAAAGCCTAAGGCAAAAAAGAAAAAGTAAAAACATTGCTGTACATTCAATGCCCTGTGGCTGTGCCCACATTAATTAGAAAGTTCGAATTAACGAAGAGATTTAACTGACTACAATATTTTATCAAGTGTTGTCAAACAAGAAGTGATCCATATATAGTTAACTGGGGTTTCTGATCCAACTGGCCCAGTGATCGACTTGAACTTTGGATAATATATAGTCCAATTTGCAAGTTACTGCAAAAAATTGTTAGGATTTATCCACGTACGTTTTACCCTTTGACATTTTTACTCGATTTTTCTTTTGAAGACTTTTAGAGTTGAGCTCCAAATTCCAATCCATTCCTTTTTCCTTCAAATGATACTCCTCAACTTTGTAACTTTGCACGCCACCTACCTCGACAGCTGGACATGGGACCCATCTTCATATTTCGTTCAACATTATCATCAGCATGAATTCTAATAACTGCCGTACTCCTCGATCATAGAATAAATGAAGTGTTTTTTATTTTTTTTAAATAATATTTTAATATAAAAAATCAAATCAATATCATTTATTATACTATATTTATTAATCTATCTCATAATTATTAAGATAAATTTCATCATTATTAAAAAATATTAATTTTTTATTAAAATCCACACAAATTCAACACTCGTATAAATTTTCGTGTCGAATCAAAATGTTACGATTAATTCGAAACCAAAAAAATAAAAAAAACTAATCCTGAATTATGCAAGGTTGTATTCATAGTCGGAATATTAAAAAAAAAAAAGAGTTACTCCTGCTAGCTTGTACTGCTAAACGTCTCATTAACCCATTACACATGTAAAACATTGTCTAATACATTTCAAAAAGTTTCGACATGAATTTTAAGGACATCTTCGTTATGTATCGGTTTGATATGTTTTCGTACAACTCTGTGCAATACATATGTCGTAACAATATCGAACAATTAAGTGTTTTGAGTTGTGACTCTGAGTTAGCAAAGTACTACCTCCGTATCACAATAAACACAACGTACGTATGTATAACTAATAAAATTATTCATGTTACGAATCGTTTACAGGACGATCAAATATTATTTTATGTAAAATTATCGTGAAACATTAATGATATTTTAAATTATGTACTTCAATTTTGAATCAATGACATAATTTTTTTAACATCGTCTCATTCCTTAAAATATATATTAAATAATATAATCATGTATTTTTGATGGGGTGTACCAGTAAATTTGAAACCGAGCAGAAAACACATCACTAATTTATGTTTTCCCTCCTCATCGGTTGGCGGCTCTCACATGCAGCCTTCCTCTTTTTGCCTTTTTGAGGCCCTTTGTTTTTTTCCCCCAAAGTTGCTAACTTTTGGTCAATCAGAATCTCAACTACTATCAAATGGAGTATATATGAATCAGAGTCTCCTCATTCCTTCTTTTGCTTCATCCACCCTCCATCGAGCACAATCTTCTCCAGCTAATCCATCCCCAATTCCTAGTTTTTGTACATCACCATGGCCGAAGTGGCAGCAACAACAGCGAAGAATGAGCGACAGGAAGTCGTGCAAGGAATCAAACTGTTCGGGACAACGATCGTGTTGAAGGTCAAGGAAGAGCACAATGATCACAAAGATGATCATGATCCAAGGGAAGACAAGCGGCCTGACAAGATCATACCGTGTCCGAGGTGCAAGAGCATGGAGACCAAGTTCTGTTACTTCAACAACTACAACGTCAATCAGCCGCGCCACTTCTGCAGGGGATGCCAGAGGTACTGGACCGCTGGTGGAGCTCTCAGGAATGTTCCTGTCGGTGCAGGACGCCGTAAAAGCAAGCCCCTGATGATTGGAAGGGATCATATGGCAAGTGATGGTAGCAGCAACTTGTTCGATGCAGCTGCTGCTTCAGGATTGGAACAGTTTGATGATCACCTAAATGGGGTGGTGGTCCAGGAGTGGCTGCTGGAGGTCGACGGAGGCGGTTTACGCCATGATTTTCAGGCTAAGAGGAGAAGGATTCATGATGATCGGATTGATCATGATTTATAATGCTTGATTCCGGTAGTTTATTTGAAGTTCCAAGTGATTCAGAAAATATATTAGTTGTATATAAACATATACAGGCCTTGCCCTGCCCTTCGGTCAAATGGAAATATTGTGTCAAGTATTACTATTTGAGATCCAGATGAGTGATATGTGCTGCAGTGATAATCATATCAGCACTATGTTTGTTAGTCTTTTGTCCCATAAAATTTGCCGCAGTCTCCCCGATATCCATATCGGGACTAACTATGGTAGAATGCTCTGTTCAGTGTTCTGCAGTTCTATGAATTAAGAGGCCAAACTAAGGGAGAAAAAAACTCTTCACGATTAAGAAAACTTTGCAGAAAGTATAGATTGATTCATGTACCCTTTTTTTTTTTTTTTTTTTTTTTGTAAATGAAAAGAAAGCAGTTTGATGGAGATAAAATAAGAAAAGGAGCCACTGTTCTACTTCAAAAGCGCTATCGCCTTTACAATTTTCTGCATGCCTTTCTTCTAAAAGTGTGGGGGATTCAAAAGAAAAAGTTTAGCTTCTTTATGACTCGAGAGGAAGCACAAGTGATGCCTTATTACTAATCTTAAATAATAGCTACGTTCTTCACAAACTAGTCAGATCGAGTATTTTCTCAATTCTTGGGCCGCTATTCAAGAGCCAAAAAAAAAAAAAGAGAGAGCGCCAAATAATATCTCGCAGGGGCACACAAGTAGAAGAATGAGAATTCTGGACAGCATGAGGATTTGTACTCAAAATATATGCTCTGTAATTCATGATATTCCAGTTCAAGTAAACATCTGTCTCTACAGGAGAGTAACAATTGGCATCTTCTAAAGCCAATGTGATTCACATTCTCCTACATGACCGAATAGGGTTCGGATATGGTTCTTTTACCCTTTTTCTCAAGTATACTGCAAACAGTTCCATATGTCGATTCTAGCACTGTAAAGTGAACGCTGATGTATGCTTGCAACTTGATAAAGCTGGCAGCAGAATTCCATACGCCATGAAGCATAGAGACTACAGTCTATTTACACCTTAATGATCTTACGTGATCGATGAGGGATAAACTTCTTTTTACTATCATGCTTTGCATGACAATGAAATAGACATGTAGAATCGGATGCAAGTAAAACCGCTTCTTCTTTGTGGAGCAATTTTCTCATGCTGCAATAAAATGCTTGCTAAAATGTGGGCTTGATTCGCAATGGCTGCTTCTCAATTTATGTTTTATCTATCTTCCTTCAATCCAGACCTACACGGGAAAAAAAAGCGCAAAGGAAAAAAAATCAGATTAGGAAATTGAGCAGACACTAGAAGTCCGATTTCATGTTGTCTACGCTACCTGCACTTCTTTTGCAACATCGAGAAAATAGAAATCTGAACTACTCATTACTCTTGCTAAATGGATGTGCCACCACTTGTTATTTTGTCAACCAAAATCAATTTTCTACTACAACTATCCTTCATTTTCAGCAGGACAATGTATACAGATAGGATATTCATCATAAATCAGAGTACTTACAGTGATCTATAAGCTAGAAGAAACAAATAAGCAAGATTCTTGTTGCTTTAAGCTATCTGCAACATGTGCAACCACCCCAAAACCAGCATTGTGAAACCATTCATTTTTCACCTTCAATAAAAAATCAAAGAGTAGCCAGGTTTGCGTAGAATCAGAGATCAAATGAGGAATCGCCAAAAGGAGCAAGAAAAAGACCACTACGATGTAAAAACGCCCAATACATGAATGTTGTTGTGCGCAAAGAAGGGCCACACCGCCGAGTGGAAACTGACATCGACTTTCTTCCATCCAAGACGCTGTAAGCCAGATATCATCTCCTCTGTTGATTAATTGACAGTTAATTATATGTCTTCTACGAGTGGAGTACAAAACAAATGAATCATCAGATCAAGTTACCTTCTACAATCTCATGATACTCAACCGTGTTTTGAATACTGGGTGAATTCCGGGCTGCTTCCTTTGCTTTGGCTGCCTTGAGAGAATAATGGGGGCCTTCCGAAGAAACTGGAGGGCAATACTCCACATCTACAACATGCTTGTAACCATCCAAAGATTGCCGAGGGGGCTGAAAGTGGAACCCCAAATGATGATCGGTGAAAAAGAGAATTAGGAAACGTAGTACCATTAACCTCACAACGTGTGTTGCCAGTCACTACATATGATTACGTGGAGGATAGTACTGATGGTAATACTGCTTTCAAGTTTCTTGTAAGACTGTTCACAGAGAGCTTTTTTCCAGAAAATCAACCAAAGGATAGAAGCCAATACCAACACATAGTTGCAGACATGCAACAACGAAAGGCAGTTTCCATCACTACTCTAGAGACTGATCTAAGGAACGATTGGCAAGAAAAATAGTCACCTGTTACCAACAAAGTTGCAAGCTACACGTATATTGGTATAGTGATGATGGTAATCATGCATTCAAAAATTTGTTTGAGAAGCATGACAAGAATCAAGAAACAAATGCCCCCAGGGAGCAGATGCATTGTGAAACCACATACTGAATTTCAGTTTGAAAAAAAAAAAAAAAAACAATTGCAGCGAAAAACAAACACCAGTACCTTGGGTAATTGATTGTCTCTCCTTATAGATGAAGTGCGCCAACCAACCATATCTGGACACGGTTGAGAAAATCTCCATATCTCAAGAGTGGTGAGCATAAAGTAAACAAAATTTAATATAGATTAGGATACGGTCATAGGATACGTTGGCATACAGGATCCGACTTCTAAATGCACCAAGGGCTGAACTGCAACACAAATGATGTTAGAAAAAGCCTAGAAGCTCAGCTATAGACAGGATACCAAGGTCCACACGAAGACACTCTTTGACTTACATAAACTTTCCATCATCGCAGTCAGAAGCCATTCTGAGGAGGAGGGGTGGTCTACTAGGTTTGCCATCGGTGAGGAAGAGCTGACTACCAGTCCGACCAACAAGAAGTGGTGCTATAGGAGCAGCAAGTTTCTCCAATATAGGAACACCCAATAGAAATGGTAACTGAAAAGTAAAAAATTAAAAAATAAAGCAACAATTCGGTCCTTGAAGATGGGGAACACGACAATCAAACTGACAGTTTTGCTACTTTAAGGCCCCTACTCCATTCAAAATTAAACGGGAAGAAATTGAGAAACGTAGCAACTTCAACTATAATATTTCCATTATGAAGTAAAAACAAGCATTTCCCATGTCATTTCAAAGGCAAGCCTTAATGTAAATAATCACCCAAAATGTTCTTTATTTGTTATTTTTACTCCTCTACTGCAGAACATATCGGTCATATAAATGACGAACTCTGATACTTAGTGTCCCGTGTGTGTTGAAAAGAAAATGTGCATCTTATGAATAGAATCACAAGTTGCCTCTGCGGGCACATACAAAAGCTGAGACATCAACAAAGCCACGTAATTTTCAAGGGAAAAAAAACAGTACAAAATAGTGAAAGCAAGAAACAATTGAGGATTTATTAAGCACAGGAGTAGTGAAACCAATGTACCTGCTTCCTTCCTCGGACCCCAAGATGAGGAGTAGCCAAGGTAATAAAGTTAATTGGTTCAAGTCCAGCAATTGTACCACTATGCTGGAAGCCATCTATTTTTGAAGGATCATCTCCCTCGTAAGTATTCATATTTCTGGCCGAATATAATATCCCAACAGCATGCCTTGCAAACAATCCGCCAAGAGAATGTGCCAAAAAGGAAATCTTCTTAAGACTCTCCATCTTCTTTACAACCTGTGATACCTGTCAACCAAATCACAGTCATCCACTACCAAGTTACATCAATAGGAGTAAAGACATACTAATAGTAAAGCAATAACTGTTAATAATAATAAAAAGCTCACTTCTTCTGCTAGCCGTCTACCAGATGCGTCAATTCCATCAAACGTTTTAGTATAAGCATTAGAAGAGCTTGCTGTCCATAAGAAGAAACTTAGTCAATTTTCTGACCAAATACCTGAAAGGAGAACTCCAGCTTCTCACCCAAAGCTGAAAAGAACAGAAAAAACCACATACCATAAATGAAAAAGCTTCTCCCCAAACGCCTTTTCAATTCGGCTTCAAAATACGTCCAGTCACTTGGGCTACAACGATCAAGAATGCATTACTATCATTTGATGACACAATGGAACAAAACTAAGAGAAGTCTGAGATAGAAGCAGCATTACCTAGCTAAGATACCGTGAACAAGTACAAGAAGATGATCGGGGTGATTATCCCCACCAGCAATTGACTTGGACATTGTAAAATCACAAAGAGTGGTACTCATAGCATAATAGCCGAATTTTCTGTATTTGCTGTTTTTATTTACGCCTGAAAAAGAAGTCTGACATATGTAGTTAAGCAGAATCAAACATCCACTCAAGAGAGGCGGGGTGGCAAATAATGTGCCTTTTGCGGCAAGGGGATGAGATAAAATCACACAAGTAAACCGCTGGACACCAACTCTGGTGCTAACATGCTGCATTCTTTAGTATCAATTGATCTCAATAAACAGCAACAGTTCTACTAATTGATATGAAAATTATTTGTGTTCACAAAAATGGATGAAATGACAAGGGGGTTAGATGATTAGCATTTGTATAAGCTTCTCGTGCATTTGTCTCCTATTGGTTTAGACACACCCTGCTGCATCACAGTGGAGCTATCCAACCATTTGTTTCTTCTTCGATTAAAGTGATTTTCTATTGTGCTCCTGATTTGATATCTAGACATGAAGAGCAGGCAAATTCTATTCCAGATACTTCATCTGACTGAAATCCCCCATTAGTTTGCCGGCCAACTCGAAGTCTTGTTTTCTTAGTCATGCTATGCGGTTCACAGACAGTCACAGCAAATATCCCTAACTCAAACATGACACTCCAACTGATCCCATGCAAACAATCATTTCTCCACGTCGCCACCAACAGTATCATTAGTTCCTCCAATCTTGCAGTAATTGGATGACGAAAACTTCCTCCCCAAAACCATGACGGAGGTTCCAAGTTCGATCCCCCAATTTCTTCACGGCACATATATCGAACAACTAGAAGCGAAACATGATGGAACCAAGGCTGAAGCAATTAAAATTCTTCAATCGGACGAGACCAAGGAAGATCACAAAACGTTCGACACCGACAAACACATAACCGCAATCAACAGAAACTGAAACATTACCTGTGAATTTACAGGAATTGACATGTGAACAGACATGCGACGCCGACGGAGTCGACGATGAAGACAACAGCGAGAAGGAGATCGGAGACCTAGACAAAGAAGAAGAAGAAGACGGCGTACGAAGTGCGGTGATGCCGAAGCCGAGAAACAAAGAAGCGCTGCAAGTAGTGGCGTGGGTGGTGTCGATCGAGAGAGGGCAAAATGTTGCCATCATGATTTCAAGAGCCCTTTATATATTTTCAGACAGACATTTAATTATGGCGAATCGGCACTCTCCGGCCGCCGAAAACCAGCCAAGTATTACAGTGACACACGGCACGCCTCCCCCATTTTTCAGCATCATTTACTCTCTTCTTTTTTTTTTTTTTTTTTAAAGAAAAAAAGGAAAAAGAGAAGAGGAAGAGAGTGACGTCAGCATGGCATGGCGGGCAAGACCTAGCCTCCTGGACAATCGTCGACACATGGCGCCCTTCTACTGGTTTATTTATTTTTTCCACGGGATTCAGACGGCTTGAGTTAACATCAGTGCAATTAGGACACTACTATTTTTAGCATCAGCTACTACTATGAAATTAATTAAGCTCGCAACAACCACATTCAACTACTCCTCATTTGATGAGCTTGATACATACAATCACAGATTCGCAGGAGAAAACAGTGGCAATTTGTACACAACATATCCATATGTTTATGTTGTCATCCATGTTAAAACCGACACATCGCTTTATATATATCTATTCCAATTTTAAGGGACAGTTATACCAAACACAGGTTGGAGGGATCTTCCGATGGAGGGAAAAAAAACACAAAGATTGTGTCTTCATGATTTGAGAATACAGGGTAGGGATCACGGGCATAGGTGCGGCAGTGGACAACTATGTGGCCGTACCCTTGCCGTTGTTTTATCTCAGGATTATGAATGATTGATGTTATAGTAGTCGACAAGGCCTTGGACCATCGTGCATACGTAGCAAAAATCGACCCAGTACTGATATATAGAGAGCATCAGCCATACGTCTGGTGCCCTTTACTCCGTATGTATTGCTCTTAGCTTCACATCCCCATCTCCCACCTTCTGCAAAGTACTGGTTGAAAAAAATACGCAAGGATGAAAAAATAATTTTACTTCGAATAAGTACATGTTAGTATGACGTACTCAAGCTCAAATAGCACATGAATCAAGCATCATTCGCCATAAAACAAACATGATTCAAGCACAGACTTGTATTCTCTCGATGAACCCACTAAATGATCAACTTATGTACTCCGTCAGTCCGTTGCGATCCGATGTTCTCGAAATGATGATGCAGAAACTCTTTTCTATATTGTTTTCCAGGCACCCGTAATGGTTGAAAACATGAAGATCCAGCAAGACATTGTCGTACCCGTTCTCAATCTCTTTCTCCTCAATACTATGTAGCAGGAGCGTCTCAATGAAGAAATCCTCCCAGTCAATATCTTGATCACTGTTGGCTGCTGAGCAACCATTTAGATAACTCCTGTCATATAAATAATGATGATCACTTTCAACAATGCTATCTTTCATCTCAGACTCCACTTCTGTGGTTAAGCATTGGGTGACAACGTGTCCCAGATCAAATCCACCACCCTCTTCGTCCCACCTGTTCCTCTTTGCATCCATATTCTCCCTAGACTTCATATCCATGTACTACTGAATGACAAAGTGCGCATTTTTCATTGTATTCTTAGCGCTGACATCCTCAACCAATGCGTCTAGCACTTCATCATACCTCTTTTTGGCAGTGCTAGCCACCACATCAAGCTCCAGTGCCAAATCTCTCATCTTGACACTGATGCCATTCAGTTCGGCGACAATAACTATAATGGCCACAACTACTGGCCCTGGCCTTCTCCCTGCAGACAAAAACCATTTAATTGCGCATTGTAGCATAAAATTCCCCTGCTTTATCACCACATCCAACCGATCTTCAATACCCCTTGATCTAGCAAAAGTCCCTCATAGTCCTTTCCAGCATCCCCAGGATGTCGAATTCCGGTAACTCATACTCCTTCCTCTCCCTGTTAAGAGAAACTGGAGCCAGAACCTGCAGTACCAAAGCGGACAAATGTTCCCACAGGACCGCCATATTGGTCTTGGAAACTATCAACGCTTTGGATGAAACCACAACTGGCACAGACAAATAATCCTGAGGTGGCATCAGTTTGTATATTTTTCGCCCGCATCTGTTGCAAGGCATCCCAATTTGTCTTTCTGTAAATTCCCTTTCATTGCGAATATGACAGAGGTTTTACTACATTAATACTTTTGTTCATCAGATAATACATGCCATAGATCATCATATACATACTCAAACCCAATTTTGAAACCACAATTGGCGATAAACTTTTGCCTCACATAGTCATTCACAAGTCACAATTTTTCATCCTGCTGAATTTTTGGACGGGATTACCATTGCAATCCAGAATTGGTGAAGAACTCACAACATGAAATTATCAAGACAAACAAAAACAGAACAAAAACAAGGCCAGTATGTATCAGCTTTTATCGAAACAATGACAATGGCAGCACTAAACATGAACTCACAGAAAACTTAGCAACTGTTTCCATAATTCATTGGTTTGACTTGACTATATCAGCGATTATATGATTTACACATAATCAAAAATATCCTTTCTCCGAGGCAACCTAAGAAGCAAAACATGTGATGCAAATTTCACTAGCCAGAAACTGAATGATTCACAGTTCTTATTCCCATTTACTTTGACATCTAACTACATGGTTCATTCGTTTGGTGTCTTTGAACCAATCGACCGTAACGAGTGTCATTTCATGTTCCCCAGCAGGTAATTTCGACTAGTCATGAAAGTAGTCCTTACTCCAACAGTTACGGGAGTTCTCATTGTCATCGCGTGACAGGACGCCCTTGAAAGAAGATAGGTCAATTTGATCCGATGGTTCTTCTCCTGCAGTTTCAAGGTATCAAAGAGATTCAGAATCCAAAAGTAAATCAGCCAAACGGAACTCAGTAGGAAAATCAGCCGAATCATGAGTTGTATCTTCCTTCTTGTGTTCATTCTCAGTTGTCGAAAGGAGAACCGTTCTCAAAGTTTCATGCGTCCTCCCCTCACACCACCTCCTGCCACAGGTTTGAACATAGATGGTGGGTTTCACTTCAATACTGGAGTTACTATTATTTGGCTGATTTTCTTTCTGAGTTTCGTTTGGTTGATTTACTTTTGGTTTCTGAATCTCTTTGATACCTTGAAACTGCAGGAGAATAATCAAGGGATCAAATTGACCTATCTTCCTTCAGGGGCGTCCTGCCACGCGATGACCATGAGAACTCCCGTAATGTTGGAGCAAGTACTACTTTCATGATAAGTCGAAATTAACTGCCAGGGATCAAATGACATGTTGCGGTCGATTGGTTCAAGGACACCAAACGAATCGACCATATGTAATTAGACATCAAGATTGCGTTCTGCAGGTATGTGTCTTTCGGTTGCTCCTGAATGGAAATAAAAACTGTGAATGATTTAGTTTCTAGCTAGTGAAATTTGCATCACATGTTTTAATTCTTAAGTTGCCTCGGAGAAAGGATATTCTTCATTCTGAGTAAATCTTCGAGCAAGTCTCACATGTTTCCAATATCGAATCACAACTCGGACAACCTAGTAGATTTCATTCGAAGGGTGATTCCAATTTATCCGCCTGATTAACGATTCGAGAATTCAATGAAAAAGAGAAACCCTAAGCTAGCAAACTTATCAGGAGAAAGAATTAATGGGATCGAGCAGTACCTTTCGCTCATGGGATTGAATTGATTTGTGGCCTCTGAATCTCAATACTCAAATTTGTCTAACGTCGAAGCGGCGCAGTTTGATTGGAAAAATGCACCCAAATCGCAGATCAGGCTGAGGGGGCAGTGCCGGCCGCTTGCCCTCGTTCCATCTCTGTTTCTTTCCTTTTTTTTTCTCTCTCTCTCTAAAGATAGCAATTCAATTAATTTCTGTGTCTCCTAAAAACATTACGATGTTATATCATGTACGTTATTACAGCAGCAAAAATAATCAAATAACGGGCAATCATCCAATGATTATATATCATTTAATTCTGAAAATTTGTCATGAAATCTTAAAAATGATTAATTATTATACTTTCAAATTATCATAAAAAAAATCTTGAAATTCTATTGTTTTGAGATTTTAAAGGGGGAAAAGGGAAGTGTGTAAAGTCTCGTATTAAGTACATAATTTATACGAAAAATAATTTTACTAAAAAATTATATAAAACATGTTTTAATTATTGTCCTGACGAACCTTCACTAATCTAACGTTATATTAAATCCAGAAAAGTGAAACATAGTTTTTACTTCATCGGTCCAATATTATGAAAAAATAACACATAATCTTCCTGAAATTTTTATATCTTTTGCACATAATTTTTCTCAATTTTGAAAATGGACACATGTCTTTCCTCGAGGTGGATTTTTCTACCAAAAAAATATAACTTTCAAAAAAATCATGTGTCAGAAATCAAGGTTTTGTCCAAATTTAAGGAGTTAAGTGAATATTTTTATAATTCTGCTGGTTAAAATACAACCGAATGATAGTTAAGGAGGTTAAATGTTATTTTTTTCATATTATTTGCAACACTTTTGTTTGAGCTATCCTAAAATATATATATCTTTATTTTTTAAAAAATAACATTTAATTTCCCTTAATTATTATCCGATTGTAATTTACATCTGAAATAAATAAATAGTCACTTAATCCCCTAAAATTTTGAAAAAACATTAATTTTTTTACACATGACCGGTGAAAGTTTTTTTTTTTTTTTTTTTTTACAGAAAATCTGCCTCTAAAG
>LIEC01011588.1:0-46930 GCA_001925005.1 Drosera capensis
ATATTAATCCATGTATAGCAGGTGACCATCATGGTATTCATAATTCAGGATTTTCAGGCATATAATATGAAATTAATCATATTAATCCATGTATAGCAGGTGACCATCATGGTGTTCATAATTCGAGATTTCAGACAGATAATATGAAATTAATCATATTAGTCCATGTATAGTAGGTGACCACCATGGTGTTTCATAAATTTATATAATGCTATTTTTCTTTGTAACGTTCTTAATAATTTTCAGGATTAATAATTCGTTACAAAAATAATCAACAGGCACAGGATATCACACATCATGAACAAGCAAAATTCAGAAATCGTTATTTAAATTCTATAATATTCTACAGGTTTCATCGTTACCCTTCTGGCAAACCAATCAAGTCAATCAAGTACATCATAACTTTATTATTTTTATTTATCATGCAGGTACGTGATCACATAATCACATAAATTAAATCACGCACACATAATTTAGGGTAACGATGTGTGTTACCTCGTCATTTGTAGAAATTTAGAAAATCCTTCAAACAATCCCGGCTTAATCTTGCTTCTCAGTATTTGTCGCACCTACAATAATATTGCAATATATAAAATATTATTGCACGATATTTTAGAATAATATACGTAATTACGCGTGTAACTAAATGCCCTCATAATGCGTTATTATAACACATTATGTTAAATCATTTTATTAAGCAAAAACGGAACATTCCCTTTTCTCCTCAACACTGCCCGAAAAGAACCTCACACAAGGCAAGGATCTCCGATCAATTCCCGGCCGATTTCCGGTCGCAAATCCTCGGGATTTCTCCGACCAAGTCGCCGGCAGCCAGGGAGAGTGAAATCAGGCCAACGGGGCATCGCTTAACGCACAAGAGACGACTAAGGCGAGGACGAGGAAGGCCGTCATCACCTCGCGTCTGCCGGATCTCGTTGAGGGTGGCCAATCCCGATTGATTTCCGTCGTTTCGGCATTGGGAGGAGGTCGACGAGGACGGGGCCTTGTAGGGGAAGACGAGCCGGCCTCGGGGTGTTCCAGATCTGAAGGAATTCCTCGCCCGTTGCTGATGGTCGTGGGGCTGGGGCTGCAGCGGCAAGGCGAGGTCGGGTCTTTAATTTCAGCCGACGTCTCGGGGACGAAGTGCTGGCGGCAAGGCGAACAAGGGAGGGCAGTGGCGACGGGTTTCAGTTAGCATCGGGTTCCAGTGGCTTCGGGTTTCAGGCAGGTTTCAGGCAGGTTTCGGGTTTCCGGCAGGGTTTGGGTTGGCTTGGTTTGACGGGTTGGTTCGGGTTACGGTCGGGGGTCGGGTCGCCGGATTCCGGTAATACAAATATAATACGAGAATAACTAAAATAAAATATATATATCGAAAACGAAATCGAAGCGAGGAATGAATCCATACCCTTTCTCTGTCGCTGTTCTTCTCGGAGGCTAGGTCAAAACTTGTGAGGTCAAAATTTTGAAAATATTTATATTGTGGCGTGATTGAAATATTTATGGAAGCGGTTGAGATTTTCGCGGGATTCTTGCATCGTTCAAATATACCTTACCATATTTAAAATATTTACTTCCTTATTCAATTTATTTCGGGATATTACACCAAAACCGAAATGGTTCTTGCAAAAGTTACTCTACTCCTCCATAAGGTACGCCTCTTAAATAGAGCCTCGACATGTGATTTGTTGTCAATCTTTTCCTTCAAGTGAAACAAAAACCTGAAGGGACAAAATTTTTGTCTTGAGTACGTATCTTGAAACATTTTGAGGTTAAAAAAATATGTAAGTTATAGATTTATACATTTCAAAAGGGTACATCCATCTGTAATGAACCGGTCCGATAATTTTAGCATCATAAGGAAGATGCAAAAGTAAGTACTCCATAGAGTTGAAAAATATATGAGGAAACAATCTTTCTAGCTTGCATAAAATCTCAAGAATATGTCTCTCCAATCGTTTCATATCTTCACGACGAACAGTATTACAACAAAGATCTCTGAAAAATGAAATGAGTTCCGTTAAGACACTCCACACATGATTGGATTGAAAGAGCTCTTTGAATACAACAAGAAGCAATCTCTGCATGATGATATAACAATCATGACTCTTTAGTCCCTTCACACATCATTCATTCTCACAAACACAATGTCTTAGATTGGATGCATATCCAGCTGCAAACCTCGGCTTCTTGAACCATTCACACAACAACTTTCTTGCATCCTTTTTTAATACATAAGGAGTCTCGAGCATGACTATTTGTTCGAGGCCTCACATATTCCTCATAGTCCTCAAATACAAATTCGGACGGTGACAATACAGCATTATGTCTTTCCTTACTGTTGTGTCTTTCGTCTTGTCCTTCACATTCATAAAAGTATTGAATACATTATCAAACATATTTTTCTCAACATACATGACATCGAGATTATGTCAGATTAGCAATTTGCTCCAATACGGAAGGTTCCAAAAAATACTCTGCTTGTTCCAGTTATGTGGCTCGTATCCTCAGGATCTTCTCAAAATACACGATCACGTATCTCATCCCCATCAAAGACTGCAAGTATACATCTAGATTTCCTTTCGCACTTTGAGGTTGAGGAATGATCATGGAGAGTATCATGAACTCAGTCTTCAGGCACAAGCCAGGAGTCCAACATGAGTAAGATTTGGAATTACCAAAAGAGCAAATCCATTCGTGCTTAATCCCAAGTGGACACTTCTCGGTTCAGTAGAGAACCAAGAAAACTCCCTATCAAAATACTTCCAAGCCTCATTGTTTGATGGATGCGACATCTGAACTTCAACCCTGTACTTGGTGGAGTGCCAAGACAACGTCTCGGCATTGTTTTTAGTTGCATATAACCGTTGTAGTCTTGAAATTTTCGAAAAATATCTCAATACTTTTAGGATAACTTGTTTCTTGCCTCCCGGTTTTTTCTTGTATCGAGATGCCCCACAAACGAAACATGACTCCAAGTCATTATCCCCCTTTCAGAACAATATGCAGCCATAGGGACAAATATCTATCTTCTAAACAAGAAGTCAAATGCCCCTCATTAGCCTATTAGTCGAGTACAACGTGTTCGTCATCACGTTATCTTTCGGACAGATATCCTTCAACAAAGCTGCAATGGCATATGTCGTTCTATGAGGTATGTTGTACTCATATTTGATGTTCAACAATCTAGTCGCGGCCTCCAGCAGAGAGAGTTTGCAACTAGGATACAATGGCTCACGTGCTACATTCAACATGTCAAAGAACTGTGTGGAAGCAGACTAAGGATTGTCCTCGACATCATTCCTATTCCCTACCATACTCTCGAAGTTAGCATCCCCAAACCCATCTGTCACTATGTTCTCATAGGGATTAACCCAGGACATTCTCGATGACTCACCCATTTCAAACTCACCGTGAAAATTCCACATCCAATATTCAGGTAAAAAATCGAACGTATACAAATGTGTGTCCTTATAATCTCAATTCCAACACTTCATATATGGACACTTCAAGTATCCAGAATAGTTGAACGGTTGATGTTGAAGAGTAAAATTTATGAATTTGTCGACATTCCTAGTATACTTCTCACTAAAAAAATCCATCGACTAACCGTCCACACATCCAAGGTCCATCATATATCCATGATAAATGTGAATCCATCACTCTATTCACACAAACAATAACAAAATCAACCTAAACAATTAAAACTGCGTCATCTCTACATAAACAATCAACTAGTTAATAATCCATATGTTTCTTTTTAACTAGCTAATAATCTAGTTTTTATATTAGTTTTGAGTCCAAAATAAATTTCATACAAATTACAATCAACAAATAGCCATGACAATTTTAGTTAAAATAAAATCACACCTAAATTCACTATCACTAACAAACTATTTTTTCAATAACAAACTACTTCATTAAAATCAAATATTTCACAAAATATTTCACTCAAATTCACAAACTTCTTTTTCGATGAACACCCCATTCACAAACCAAGTGCTACCTCATCCGAACACCTATTCACAAACTTCTCATCCGAACATCTATTCGCCTAAACTAAATAGTTCTTGAGTACGTATTCACCCCAAGACCAAAATAATCCGACTACTCATTCACAAATTTCTCATCCGAACACCTATTCACAAACTTTTCATTAACAATCCTCATCCGAACACCATTCGCCTAAACTAAATCAATTACATTTCAACACCGAAATCATTGCAAAATTCACAACAAATTAATGCAACAATCTATATCAAAATCATCCATCATCAAATTAACCCAAACCTATCAAACCAATCAAACTTCTCAAAAATATAAACAATTTAAAGATAATAAGGATTTAGAAAATTATATGATTTTGGACAAATTAGGTTAGGGTTTGATGGACAAATGGATGCGGCAGGCCGAGGCGACTGCTGCAGTGGTCGTCGAAGCTTGTCGTCGCTTGTGGTCGTTGGTGATCAATGTGTCGGTTGTTTTACTTTTGGGGGATAAAAATTTCGTGTGTGGAAAATGAGGGGAGGGAGAAGTGACGATGGTGGTGGTGGTCGGGAGTGTGTGGTGGTAGTGATAGTTGGGGGTGGCGGATTGTCGTGTGTGGCGGAGGAAAAAAGAGAGTGAAGGGAAGAGGAAGGAGATCTGGTTCTTCGTGATCGATTCGATCGTTAATATTACGACTAACTTTATTTTAAATCGTTAATTCAGTTCGCGACTGAATGAGTCGCTGACTTAAAATGACCAAAATTCATAAACAATCGTAAAAATCCTTTTTTTTTTTTTTTGTTAGACTCAAAATCGTAGACGTGACCTAAAAAGATTGTTTCTGATGACCTCATAAAGTTTTAAATCCCTAATAAGATGGTTTATTATCGGGAGAATTTCCCGCAACGTCTAAGAAAAACTTAATCGTATCATAAAGATATGCTCGTCTGTAACCCAAAACGATCTTTATATTGAAGATGAGAGGGCGATTAATATCAAGTTAATCATTGTCTCATTACCATTATCCTCTATTAAAGTTTTTAATGCTCTTCATGCATTTCATATCATGTCGTATTAATTTTTGTGACTTTTACAAGTTGATGATATGGGAGGAGTTAGAACAGGAATTTAATATAGTTACAAACTATGGTCGTAGTAGGAACAATTAAACAAGTTTTATGGTCTCTACAGTCGACCCATGATGATTAATTTTAACCAAACACGATCATCACGTAATGTCGCTGCGTGCAAGCGAAACTATTAATTACACCCTCCCTAACTAGTCATGCAACCGTAACCATCTCAGTCATCGATAACTACAGAAATTGCTTCTTATTCGGTATTTGAGGATTCTGAGACATGTAACATGAAATTAATCATTATTTCCATGTATAGCAGATGACTGTCATGTCGTTTCATAATTTCCTCTAACGTCACATTTAATTATACTCGAGATTAACTGAAAATAATTCCTCATAAATCATAGGGGTCAGGTATTTTTGTAACGTTCTCTAAAGCTTTTAAGGATTAATAGTTCATCCTAAAAAATAATATACAATCAATACATGGTATGGTATCACACATCAAGAAAAACAGTATTAAAAAATATTTATTTTAATGTATAATATTTTACAGGTTATATCGTTTATCTTTTTAGGCATGCAAATTTAACATTCAAGACAGATAAGAATATTAATATTTAATTTAGGATGATATGTGTTACCTTGTCAGTTTTAAGAAATTCCGAAATCCTTAAATAATTTTAAAACTTAATCCTACTCTTTCGTAACGTGCGTACCTACAATAATATTAAATAACATAAATATATTAATATTAGTTTCTAAAAAATGTACAGATGTGTGTACAATTGCATATTGTATATAACAAATGTAACATTTAATATTCGATTTTAAGATGAAAAGGGACCCATCCCGCTGAGCATGAAAAGGGGCCAGGCTCAAAACAGTTTCAGGCAGGCTGCTCGAGCGAGGCTGGACACGACAAGGGAAGCAAGGTCAAGTAGTTGGCGGGATGTGCATCGTCGCGCGAAGTCGTCTTCGGCTGTCGATGGTCCAGTTCCGGCTGTTTCCTAGTTGATTCAAGGAGCATCGACGAGGCTCCTAGTTGCTGAAGAGGCTAGGCACGAACTGGAGAGGGACGGAGAAAGTCGTCCAATGCATCGAGGGCGACGACGAAGGACGACGGGGACAAATCTAACCTTGTCGATGCGGCGAAGACAAGAAAGGACAGGGTTAGTCGAGGAAGCTGGATTTTGTCTGGGTCGATTATTCCATGGATTATGCTATACGAAAACAAAGATGAGAAACACTTACCCTTTTTCTTTGTCTCTCCTCTCAACTTAGATACTCGGGTTCGAAATGAAACCAACATGCATTGAACCAGTATATATCTAGACAGATGGTTGAAATATTTACGTGAGTAGTTAATGACTTATTGAGGATATAAATATTTTCAAGTCAATCAATTTGTTGAGATATTTTCAAGTCAATCAATTTGTTGAGATATTTTCAAGTTAACGAATAGAGTTTCATCACTCAACGAAGCATCAATACCTGACCAGAAATTCAAGATCGTAGTCTTTCTCTATTCATTCTGGTTTAACGAACATGGTATACATAGGAATGTCCATATCAACATTGATTTCCTCATATAAGTATCCAGTACACAGGACCACAAGATTTATGAACCTAAGATTTATCAACTGCTAATCTAATCCTCTAGCATAAGAAAACAGAGAAAAATTACTCGTACAACGAACAAGAACAACACACGCAGACAAAGCTGTTGGTAAGCAACGACATTTCTACGCATGATCAAGTTCCACAATGTATGATGCTCTGTGAGAACAAATATACTGGAGATTCAGCACAGGTTAACTGATATATATATATCCGGCTAGCTAAACGTACAAGGGGATCGCTAAAGGTGGTGGCTTCTGCGGCCTCGTCGGCTGACATATTACGTGCTTATCAGGCTCCTCCGATCGTGGTGGCTCACACGGGCATGGTAGCGCGATGAACTTGGGGACGTTGTCTCCCGGCATTATCACTGCCGGCACCTTCTGATGCTTTCCTATCTTCAGAATCATAAAAATCATAGCAATCAAAGAATCGATTAGTAACTCGAAGCTATATTAAACAAAATACGTTCAATGCTGTTGTAATGTTTGCATCAAACAGGATTATCGGAGGATTTCATTATTAGAAGGTAGTTAATTTGGTCATGTATGTTACACCAACCGACACGGTAATAGACTTGTAAAGTGACGAAACCAAAGAAGTACAGAACAAATTGTACGGAACAGAAAGTGAAGTTTTCAACTACTGAAACAAAGAAATTTTGAAAAAATAAATAAATAGCCCACCCGCTGTCTCATAACAAATATAACATTACATATTACATTATCACAATACTATTAAATATATATTTTAAGAAGCTTCATTATTTGTCTCAATGACGTAAGAAAATTACGTTAATGACTCAGGGTTGAAATATATAACTTAAATTATCATTAATATTTTACGATAATTTTCTTGAAGTATATTTATTTTTGGAATTCATTTTTATCAAACATATTTACTTTTGAAATATATTTGGTGTGTTCCAAAATTAAACTTTAAGTTTTAAATCTTGTGATTTCCAAATGTTTATGAAATTTAAGACCTATATTAAATGATTTGAAATACATAGCATTTTTCACATTTTTGTCTCTGGGTTAGAATAATGATCAAGTTAATCACCTAGAAGTTATAAGATTTATTCATATAACTGTTCATATTCTAAATCATTATTACTTGATTGGTTACACTAATCATGATGTGTCATAATGATAATAAATTACAACTATTCATTTTTGATAAATGTGTTTAATGAGAATCTTCTCATTTCTCTTTCTTTTGTTTTTGCTATAAAAAGGACATGCGATGGTGAGAGAGACAAAAACACTTTCACAACAAAAATGATCTCTTAGCCAAATTCTTTGATCAATAATTGATGCTTCCTTTTATCATATTGTATTACTGGAGATGGTTCGGTTCGAAATCCTTGTACCGAATATTGACCCAATAACAACTTCAGCAACGGTGTTTGATCTAGTCACTTGATTTTTTTTGTGATATAACATTCATTTTTCTCAATCATTCTAACAAATTTTACATAAAATGATATTAGATCGTCACACAAATGATTATATTCTAACTTGAATAATTTTATCAGTGATCTATGTTTTTCATAGGACCAAAATAGTATTATACCACTAGTATTTGAGTTGTAATTGCACAAAGTCCAACACTGTCAATCGATTTTCTTCACAATCAATAAAAAGACAAAAAAAAAATCTCACTCAATTTTGAAGAAACCAAATAGCCAAGACGAGTTCAACAATGAATCTGATAACAATTAATTAATCTCGTTGATTTTAAATCTCTTACATTTTTTCGTCGACCAGTATCAATTGGTTTCAAATGCAAACTGAAATGAAACAACTAAATACTCATATTTATTTTTTATTTTATCAAAAATTCGAAAAGATGATAGAAGATGTATTGACAGTATATAATAGCATAAGTACCATATATGACTTGGTGGCGTCGGCACCCGACTCGACGTCCTCATCCACTGATTCCGTCTCCGAATCCCCACCGCCGCGAAGAGCCCTGAGCCGATCCCAATGATAACAACAAGAAAACACGCCGCTCAACATAAAAATAACCACAAGCAGCAACACAGTCCCCAACGGAAACCCCAACGAGGGTCTCGAGGGGTCCCCGTGCATCGGCATCATTGTTGTTGCTGCCGGTGCGTAGTCTGGACTTTGACTCTGTTCCATCGCCGCCGCCGCAGTCGCCGATGCTGTTGCAGTGGTGTCCGTATTGCTCGGGTTTCATGTGGTGGGGACAGAATAGGCGTGATGGGGGAGAGGAGAGGGGGGAGAGGGGAAGGGAAAGGAGGGATTTGGGGGAGTGTGGAGAAGTGGAGGTGGGAAGAGTGGGGGACGGAGGAGAGAGTAATAAAGAAGAGTAGGGGGAAGAGGGAAGAGGGGGGTTGGGTTTTGGGCCGGGGCTTCGGAAATTGATGGGTACACTACCTTCGTAACGTTATTGTTTTTTATCTAAAGCTCATTCACATCAGGTGCGCGATACTCTTTTTTCTTTTTTATTTTATTTTTAATATTCTTTTTGTTTTATAATAAATATAACACTTTGATAAGACACATATGGATGCAAAGTTTTGTCATATATGTAACGACGATCAAAGGTAATTTTTTGTAAATTTGTTATGAAACATCAATTGTTATGTAAGTTACGTATTTCAATCTGATACACATTGTTAGATGATCAGACATGATTTGTATTTTTTGCTGAATAAAAATGATTAATACGTATAGAATAATATAAAATACATATATATTGTATTTTTTGTGGAACGAATGGAGTATATTCCATTACATTTTATTTATTTCGCATTACACCTATAAAAAAATTACAATGTGTTATAGTACTACTTTTCGGTTGAAGAGTTACTATTTATTTTTTGTTTATTTTATAATTTTTATACGCATTCCAACACATTTTTTTAAAATTACAGAACTACTTTTCTTAACTACATTCTATTGTTTCATTTATATTTATATCCTATTTTATCGTATATAATGTGAATGTTCTAACTCTATGGTCCCCGTCCAATGAAAAGTACTCCCTTGGTTTCGATACTTTCTCATCCAAATAAATTATGATGTGTTGATTTGAATAAATATTTTGAAAATATATTTCATGATATACGTATGTCTATTAACAAATGAACGATTGAGATCAAAATAATATAAATTAATGGTTGAGATTAGAATATTACTTCCTCCGTCCCACTTATTTTGTAACGTTTTAACTTTACACGCGTGTCAATACAAAATTTGGCACTTCTGCAATGACGATCAGACGTAGTTTTTTCTAAATTTATAATGAAACATCAATGATGATATAAGTTACGTATTTTAACCTAATACATATTATAGAACGATCACACGTGATTTGATATGAAAACGAGACTTATATTCATGGGGTATAGAATAGTGCAAAATAAGTATATGTTACAAAATATGTAGGACGGAGAAAGTATCTTGTGATCCTATACATTAGTTTTTCATCGTTTAATCTCATTCCTCTATTTTTCACTAGATATATCTATGTTATGTCACACACTCTCTTTTTCCTTGATATAAATATTAAGAAATCAATTGATTTTACATAATATTATCAATATATTTTTGTGAAATTTGTAGGAATAAGTTGATGATTTGTGAGTGGATGGAAAAAAAAAATAATAATGATGGAGATATTATGATTTAAAATAAGGATAATATCAATAATTTAATACGAAAACCTTGCTAATTTTGAAAACATTATAATTTACATGGAATGATAATATTTTATAATATGTCACAATTTATCTGAAACTGAGGGAGTATAATACTTCTCTTCCATAAAAATTGTACTCTTAACACTTTCTTATTTGAATATTGTTTTTCCAAAAATATCAATATACCCAAAAATTTCACTTTATACTTCTTCTATCCCAAATAAATTACAACATTTATTAAATTCAAATGTCCTAAATACATTGCAATATTACCAAAACTTTTTTATATAAAAATATCAAAATAGCCCTATTTTTTACTCCCTTTGTCCCATAATATTGCTCTCACTTTGACCCGACATGTGAATTTATGTGTTTGCTGAACTTTTATGGGATTTGATGATGAAAGAATATATTGTTTAAGTGATGATAAAATATACTACTTGTGAGAGTAGATAGTGAAGATAGTGCAACAGATCATGATTTATTTTGATATTTTTTTTATATGAAAAAATTACAAAATATGATCTATTAGCTATAGAACCCACATAAAAAAAATTGACCTATAACAAGGGATAGAGGGAGTACTTTATATCATAATAGATCATCCCATTATTATTATTATTATTCGTCACTCTTCCCACTCACATAAGTCAAAAGAAAAAATAATTTTTATAATAAAAATTAACATACATAAATTATCGTATTAAGTCAATCTATTACGGTTATGTTGAGACGAAGAGTGTATCACATCAACTCATGTGACTCTTATTTCTTCTCTCATTTTTTTCTCTCATATAACTTCAAAGATAATATTTACATACATAAATTTCTGTAAAAAAATTAAAGATTATATTTAATATAAAATGAAGGAAATATAACGAATTGACTTGTATATGTCGTGGTCAGTTTTGATTCAAATGATGTCTTTTTGCATATCTTTCGAGTAATACTGTTTGTAGTGTATACCTTATCGTTTAACCTGCGACATGAGACATACTTGCATGATCCAATGGATACCAAAGCGATTTATGACAGTGAGAACATTAATAAATAATCTCAATATTGTTCACAGCAATTATGAAACATCTGCTCGCACCTATAAAACCAAAGACACGTTTAAAATAATCTTCGCCTAAAAAAGGACGGAGTGTTAAAAATGATTTATGGAGTGCGGTGAAGTGAACACAGGGGAGCATGGTGGGTGTGAATTGATAAGCGTGCGATTACGTGGAAAGGTACTGCCCCTTGTACGGAAATTGAGGGCGTGGGTCCCATATTTAAGATCCGCCGCATGTTCCACCGAAACGGTAGGCGGTGAGAGATGCTTTTTACCAGGATTGTGCTTTGTTTGTTCTAATGTACGTATGTGCCTTATCGTGAACTTTATTATGCAAGATTAGACATTAGTGTCACTCGTCATTAAAACCTTGATTAGTTTGATGAAAAAGTTTAGTGGAAAATTGGCTGTGTTCAGATGGTTGTATTATGTATGAAACTATATAGGACGATTAGACCATATCATATGACACTGTGGGGAGCGCGGATCAGTGGATATAACTAGAATTCTGATAAACCGATTAATAACATTGGTTTTCAATACACAAGTCGTTAGTTTATATGAACAAAGAAAAATAGCATAAAATACTTTTGAATAATTCGATAATAACACATGATATTTCTAAAATTTTAAAATATGAGGATGATCTTCTTAATTCAATTTTCGTTTAAAACTAGTGAAAAAATATATAAATGATTTTTTTTATAAATATCTTTAATGCGATTTCGTGTTAAAATAATACGATTTCATTTGATGATATAGGGACTAAGGGCATATTTTTAAGTTTCAAAGAGATCGTACGTCACTGCTCAATATTTTATGGGGTTAAATTGTATTTTTCCCGTGAACAAATACATGTATGATAGTAAAAATAAAAATAAAACATATAAGGATTATTTATTATCAAACTAATTTTGCCATATACTTCTTTATGTCATGTTTGATATCTAGGATAAAGGGAGAGTGGATAACTAATATCTCCTAATCCTATGTTTGGTATGAAAATAAGCATCTAGATTATTAATCCCACCTAGAGGGATAACATCTGTAATCCCCTCATTATTAATCTCATCTTTCTTGTGGTATTATTAATCTCCCCAAGCAAGATAAATGTTTCAACACTAACCCTCCGTCGATTGCAACTTGATCGTCGCTCCATCGTTACCCAACCATCATCATTACACCACTGGCCATCAGTCGTTGGCCGTCGACCGTTAACCTTCACACGATCGATAGTTGATAGTCGATCGTTGACCTTCGCCCGATTGATAGTTGGTCGTCGACTGTTGACCAACTGTCGCATGATGCCAACCGCCATCGACTACCGACCGCAACATGATCCACCACCCGACTATCGACAACAGCTCGACCGATGACCGTCATCTGCAACCTGTTCGTCGCCCGATTGTCGCCCGCCGCCGACAAACTATCTCCATGCTATTGCTTATCAATCTCTGTTGCACCAAACATGATTTGTAAGAAAGTAGGATATGATAACTAATTATAATATTAATAGTGAAGACATTAATAATCCCATCCGGAAAACAAGGGTTTATGTATTAAGCCTGTGTCCTCTATATGGACTTAAGAGGCCCAACCATCAGAATCTAACAGATGTCCTCATGAGTCCCTGGGCTAAAGCATAACATTCAGAACTATTGGGCTAAAGAATAGCCTTCTCAGCCCGATTTATTTGGCCCGAGTTATAGAAAACAATATGGGTCGGCTCAAATCCGTCCGAGTTATGTGATGCGCTGGCTCTGGATAATGGACTTACGGGGAGGGACAAAAGGGTACAATCTAAAAGGATTCACTTAATAATAAATATATTAAACCGGAGCTCATGTTTTATGCTCAACATTAGACAGATTACCTTAAGATAGTATTGAAACTAGCGAATTTGTTCTCAATGATATCTCGAAAGGCACATCACCCTCAACTTCACCAACATACCACTCAAGAACCAAACAAGCTAGATTCTTACTCAGCCTGCTCAACAAAACCAACACTCTCTATCTTTTTACGAATTCGACAACGACATGATATACTTTTTATATAACTTTCTTGCCACACCGTCGATCTTGTTTTGATCTCGAAAGATGATTTCGCAAGTTGAACGCATACCAAGTTTTTAAATTTTCTTGTCTAGAAAAGCAAGTGCTGATCAGAGAAGAGAATGGGAGCTTGTCATCAATGGCATGTTTGGTATGTGAATTGATGGCAGTGAAGACAAAGGCATCATGGAGTGTGTTTGCTTGTTGTAATTTTTCAAGCGTGCAATGGCACGATGACAGTAAAAATATAAATATCTCAATAATATGAAAATTTTGCAAATCGTTATTCGAAATTTTTTGGGAGATTGAATCAAAATTTGGATCTATATATAAAGAAAATGATACGTAACATTGGATTATCGGGAAAAAAAAATCTCCCAATGATCTAACCCAATAACATCATGCCAAGTGCGTCAACAATGGCATATTTTATCAAATAAAAACAAAACGGAAAAACAGATCATCCACACAGATTCATGTTTATTTCCAGTGACACAAACTTGGGTTTATGGTTTTAACATACAGAAGCAACATTTAATGGCAGGTGCTGTGTTTGTTGACTTTGTCCAAAATAAACAAAGCAATCAAAGATGAAGGGAAACAAAACGATATGAGAATTAGAAAGTGTGTGCAATGGTGTGTGAGAGTAGAGACGTTACATATTGTCGGGTGAATGGGCAGGCAAACATGGTAAGATATGCATGCGGCTTTCTTGTCTCCCCCTCACTGCTTGCTTTCCCGTGTCTCCCTCACACCACCCAACTCAACGACCCACCACCGCACTCCACCACCAACACCCACCACGTCAGATCATCATTTTTTATTTTGACATAAAAATTAATATTGTCGTAAGGAAAAAAAAATTTGGATGAGATATGCGATAAATTGTGTAGAATTTTTAATCAGACAATGCATAATAATTTATATCAAAAGATATTCAATTTACATATTTATATTATTTAGGTCTAATTTTAAATGTTGGATTCTCATCTTCCATTTTTTCATTGAGTCCTTATAAATCTTAGCATTATATAAGGAGTATGAAAACTTCTTGTGACAAACTAGATGAACTTGTATATATTTGAAATGTGTAGGCTGCGATAGTACCATGCAGGTAAATCACTAAATGACATATAATTTTTATATTATTTATTTTAGGATAAACTATGTGTTTATGAGATGTTTAGGCCCTCTATTTCTTTTGTTCCTCAAATTGATTTGATGCGTGTGCTTCGATTATTCGATATGGTTGGACTTTATCATCAACATTTAGAAGCTTCACCCTCGCACACTCCGTCAATTAAAAAAACTTTCTATAATAATTTATTGATGTCATCTAGGGAATTGATGTTTAAAAAATAATAATTTATGTTATAATATATCTTACTAGTTGCTTTTTATTTTAAATGACATGTCACAAAGTTCATCAAATTAGAAAAATTTAAGAAAAGTTTATATTTGTAATATATCAAAATAAAAATTGTGTTGCTTTGAAAAAAAGAGACATGAATTTATAAGGACCATGTGTGTTTGAAAATATAATTGAGATCTTGACACATGGATAACATCACATAGTTAATAATTGAGATCTTGACAAATGATTACATCACATAGTTAAATTTGATGTCTTCGACTCTTTCGAAACTCATGTCAAGTTGATGTCAAATATATTTCTTCAAATATCAGCTGGGAAGTTGAGATTAAGTGAGAAAAAAAAACCCAATTGATTAACATGAAAATAATAATAAAATAAAATATTTTATTTAAAGAGCAAGTTCAATCTTTGCGCTCAAATGATTGTTTATAATTTGATTTTAAAAAAATATTTTTAAAATAAACATTATTAAAAAATTGTTCATACATGATAGCTAACAACCATCACTTAATATAGAAAAAAACCATCAATTAATATAGAAAAAATGTCATAAAAGGTTTTGATGACTACTTTTGTCATCACGCATCTCGTCATATATGAGCTTATCACAAAAGTTTTTTTTTTAACGTGACGACACCATAACGACAAAAACCAGCACAAATGATATGAATATTTTAATAATTGGTTTTTGACCGGCCACGACACCGATGCGTGATAACGATAACGATCATAATTAATGATGTGATAACGATACCTACACTTATATTTGGTTCCAAATATGAAATCAATTTCAACTCAATTCTATTTTAGCATCATTTTTACTCATGGTTGGAGCCATATCTTTATATTTCGGCATGAAATATTTGAAATAACACGACATATAGCTAATGGTATGACTTGCTCATAGATGATACCATTGGAAATTTTTTTATTTAATAAATAGTCATTATTGATGTAGTCTTAAGGATAACTAAAATTAGTATAAATTATCAGTAGGTCTTATTTTTAAAATTTAATCATAATTTATTAATTATCTTTTTTATTTGGATTGATTTTTAAAATGATTTTTTCACTAGAGATTAATTGACAAATAAGATAATAGGATAGGATCAATTGATATATTTTTTAAACATAAATATAAAATTAAAATTTGTTAATTTTATTTTATCTCCTATTTTGGCTTGTAGTTTGAACACTTTTTTACAATTTAATTTCAAATTATAGATAAAAATAGTAAAATTCCCAAAAATTATAAATAAAAAAATCCCAACCGTACAATCCGAAAAAATAATTTTCAAGCAATACATATTTCAGTTACCTGAACCAAACCCATCACGAGAAACCAAAACCATATTGAGGAGAATTAAAATCGAATTCCAAATCGAATCGAATCCAACTCAAATCTTTCATCAATAAATCCAAATCTACTCTTGAATTCAAATAAACTCAACAAATCCGAAATAATTATTTTTGATTTGAGTGTGCAAACTTAACACATTGTTCTTGATTCTCAGAATCTACAACATAACAATTGTGGCATATTCTATATCCATGTGGCATATTCTATATCCATAAATTCTGCAATGAGGTAGTAAATTCATGGGTTTTCAACTCAGATACACTATTTGTTAACACATGAGCACTATTTCATTCAAACTGTTGTTTCTTTTTAAAAAAAATATATAAAAATGTATAAACAAAAATTTGTAATACAATATTCATACAATTTAAAAATGAATTTTTATTTTAAAAAATTAAACTGATGTTCTATTTTTCATAACCGACGCACTATTTCGAAATAGGATACCAATCCAACGAAACAGTATGTCATTTTAAAAATGAAAAGCAATGCGTCAGTTTAATTAGAAATAAGATGCTAGTTTAAAAATTAGAACAATGTGTTAGTTCAAACTAAAACAGTGTGTCTGCTTAAAAATTTGTGGTGTATGTCATTGGATTAGTGGTGTTAATGGCTTGTTTTTTTTTTTTTTATGGAGGTTGAATTTTGGATGGTAGGTTTTGGGGTTAAAAAACAAAATTGTTAAAAAAAAAATATAGATATCGGATTCATAGTTTATGCAGACTTTGAATCATTTTTTGGATTGTATAATATCATGGTCCTCATTTATAAAACTTCTTCTATGTTGATAGAGAATGAAAATGATGAGATGGAGTTATAAGGGGAGAGATTTGGAGTAAGGAATTCGAGGTAGGAGTTCGTAGATGTTGCGCTTGAATTTGGGGAAGGTGATGATGGTGGTGGTGATGGTAGGGTGGGACGGGTGGCGAATAGGACAGCAACATGATATCAACGATGTTGGTGGTGGTTGAGGGGCGATGAAGGGTATTGTGGCGTGTGATGAGAAATATTGTATGTTTGGGGAATTTTTTTTGAATTGTATTATTTAAAATTTTTTTTTAAAATGTTATATTATAAGGGAATTTTCTGTTAAAATATCACATTTAGCTCACAGTTTGATTTATTTTTATTCTTCCATTTCAAATTATTTGTAAAAGTTTGAAAAACATACGTGTCAAGACAAAGTTTGATTCGGCTCGCGAAAAAATAAAATATCATTATTTTTTAAATTATTTTTAAAATACATATTAAATATTATGATAATAATAAAATATTATAATTAATATAAAAGGAAGAAGGTATTAAAAAAAAAAAAAAAGAAACGACAACAACAATTCATCCAACACAATCCACGCTCCATCCTTGTGCGTTCCTTGTCCTTCCCGGTTCCCTTTCTCCTACTTCGAGTCTCACATCACTCAACAAGTAGATTGGTAATTATCCTCAATATCTCACCCCTTGTGCAAATGAAAACGAAGGGGAATAGCGAAGGAGGTGCACTATGCGGGGGTTGATCAGCACCTCTCAGTCAACAAACACCCCCAAACCCCAAACCTTTCTCTCCATTGTCTCCTTATCTCACGAATATTGAAGATCCTTGATTCTCCTCTCACCTCACCTCACCTCACCATTCTACTCTTCACTGGTTCAACGGATTCAGCCAAATCTCGTCTGGTATGTGAAGTTGATTCATGGATTTCGCTCTTAGTGTTGAACTTCGAGGAAATCGAAGGGACGCAATCCCTAATTCCATAGATGTGTGCGGCGGGGGGTGGTTTCTCGAGTTGGAGATTCGAGTCTGATGATTTGTGTGTTTTGTGGTTTTTGAACTTCGATCGAGGTGTTTTTTAGTTTCCTGAGCTTCGAATACATGACTGCTTCACTGCTAAAATCAATTGACGATAGAATGAATGGCGCTTGAACTATACATTTACGAGAGGAAGAGGACTCCTATACGAGAGGTGGAATTTGTTTATTATTTGGAAAAATAAGTTTTTATTGAGTTCGGCGATGTGATTCCTATAACAATGACATGCTTCTTCCTGCTTTGCTCGTTTTTCTTGACTTCTGTTTGGAGTTTGTTTTTGGCTTGTGTGTGCTGAGATTGTGCGGTTGTGGATCACTATCGCATGGATGCGGGCTTGTTAACTTGCTGTACTATATTGTTGTGGTCTTGAGGTCGTATACGGATCGATACCAAAAGCGCCTCTCGGTCTTGGATGACGGCGCTTGATTTTGAGAGGGTTGAGTGGTTTTATAGACAAAGGGAAATGAACTCTCATGGCAAGCTAGAATATGTGTTGCCAATGGTTTATATTGATCCGGGTTATTTCATTAATGATCAATTGGTTTTGAGTTAAAATCTTAACGGTATAATAATATGTATATTTCTAGTGCGGTAACTTGACACACATCCTTGGGAAGATTGTTTTTTTGGGCTTGAAGTGTGGATTTGAGCATGGTTATCAGGAACATTGTGGTGCAATAGACATGTTGCGCAGTCCATGTCTTAGACTTAAAGATTAAAGAGATTGAAATATTTTGAATCTTAAGAAATTATTTTGAGATTCTCTTTGTTTCGCTAAAGTATAGCAACCTTCCATCAGCTTAGGAGAGATTTGTTGGTTAAACATTGCTTATGAACTTTTGGGTATCTTGATATTGTATAGTACTTTAATCTTGCATTAGGACTAATCAACACAAGGGTGCTGTTTGCTGGTCGATCAAAATTGATGAATTTTTTCTCTTCTCCTATGTTTCATATTTCTTTCTTCTCTGATCAAATTGTATGCAGCATAGCAATTTTTTATGATATGTAGTCAAGAATGTAAAATTTTTCTCTTCTGCTTCCCACCGGAATCAAGTTTCTTTGTATTTAATTTTGTACTTCAAGTATATCTTCAATAGATAACCAAAAAGTAAATCACGAAAAGATTTCGTTGTTCCCCATTAAAACTATATCATTCCGAATGAGACATTTCGAGTTGTGATTTAGGTGGCTTGCTTCAAGTGGAATCTCTTTTTTGATAATGATATGGGTATCTAGCACAAGAAATTCTGGATCTTTTTGCTTCAAAATCCTGCCTACTTTTTTTTATGCTACTGCTGTTGTTATTGATTACAGGTAGTGTGGATTTGGACAATCTGAGATTGTGTTATGCGACTTGAAGGAAGCTAACAGCTAGTGTTGGAATTCGATGTCTCCACCTCAGCCATTGTTAGGTGTTGAAGGGGAAGTGCAGAGTAAATTGGTTTCTTCCCTTCATCCTGTGAAACCAGGCTTTACCGAACGCAATTACTTCGAGTTGTCTGAGTGTTCCTCGGTTGACAGCTCCACTGTCACATGCTACAAAGAGGATAAGAAGGGCACCTGTATTTGAAGGCCACAGAGCTGAGACTCGGACTTCCTGGTTCTCGGTCTCCTGAAAGAGATCCTCAACTTTTCTTATTGGGCTCCAGGAAACTTGATGAGAGGCCCCTATTCCCTGTTATTCCCTTGAAGGATATCAGTGCCTTGCCGTGCCAAAAGGCTGGTGTCTCTGGAAACAAATGAGGCTTCTCTGATACCATGAAAGGATGTGGAGAAAAAGAAGACTTATGCTGGTCAAGGAAAATTTCCTGTCAATGGAGCGATCATGTGTTGCTATCATCAAAGCCTTCACTAAATTCCGGAGTCAAGACATATTCTGTGAACGAAAAGTTCGGAGCTCATGATGGAATGATGGAAAACAAGGGCCATAAGACATCGGAGAAAGGGTGTGCTACCGGTGAGATGGGAAACTATCAAATGGATGCCTCTAACAACAATAACTGTGTGCCAGCAGCAAAGTAAGTACATAGTGGAAGGAAAATTTTAGAAACTCATTATTGAAGAAAGAAATTGTTGTATGGGTTTTGAAGCTTAACTTCTATCTATTGCAGGGCACAGGTTATTGGTTGGCCTCCTTTAAGGTCATATAGGAAAAATACTTTGGCCACTACCTCGAAGAACAATGATGAAGTTGCGGGAAAATCTGGCGTTGCTTCTCTATTTGTCAAGGTCAGCATGTATGGTGCTCCTTATCTTAGAAAGGTTGATCTAAACACTTACTCTACCTACAAAGATCTCTCTTCCGCCCTTGGAAAAATGTTTTGCTGCTTCACATTAGGTAATCAATGTGAACATCTCTCACAGGCATTCTTTTTTAGTATTATGTTATATAAAGAGAATGAGTATCAATATTCCTGTGAATTGATGTTTCTGTGCTGAAGTTTTGGATACTTCGATTCTTAATGTCTTAAAATGGCTTCTTGGTTATGATGCAGAAGTTAATGGCATATTTATTCTGATAACAGGCCAATGTGGATCAAATGACCCTTTTGGAAAGGAAAGTATGAATGAGAACAATTTGAAAGATCCCCTTCATGGGTCGGAATATGTTCTTACATATGAGGACAAGGATGGTGACTGGATGCTTGTCGGAGATGGGCCGTGGAAGTAAAATTTTATGCATTTTATTAAAATTTGTTATTTGTCCACTACTTAATATTCGCACACTGTAGCTCTTGGCTGAATTTATAAAGCTTCTGATTCTCCTCCAAAAGAAACCATTGCATGGATGTTATAGGAAAAGTCAATACAATGATGTTTCTAGTTAATTGAAGGATTATGCCTTGAGTTCTACGCATCCCTTCATAGATTGCTACAAAAATTTCAGCTTCAGCCACCAATTATGCAAGCTGTCAAAAATTTCACCTGAAGTCTATGCTAAATTATGAGCCTCTTCTTGCTTCTCCATAAGAATGTTGAATTGACAAAGGTATAATCAGGAGAGCCCGATACTCGCTAAGCATTGAATTTGTACATAACTTCACCATCTTGATTGAAGCACTGCATAGCCAAAAGGGGCGCTGCTAAAATTCCCATTACTTGCAATTCGGCACTTCAAGAAACCGATTTCTAGTTTTACATGTTAAACTTTGGCACTTCTAAATTCCAACACCTGTTGTAGTTTATAACCCTTCCTCTTTTACAGATCTGTAGTTTTATCAATTAGCTCTTGAA
Source organism: Drosera capensis (assembly GCA_001925005.1). NCBI lineage: Eukaryota > Viridiplantae > Streptophyta > Magnoliopsida > Caryophyllales > Droseraceae > Drosera > Drosera capensis. The sequence continues at coordinate 21,250 of LIEC01011588.1, forward strand.
ACTTTCAGAGCTTCTACTGTCAGGGTCATGTGTGCACCTTCAAGAGTTCTTTGTTTATGGATCTTCTTAAATGAAGTATCTCACATGCTATATAGTCTCCATTTTAGGCTTCTTTGTAGCGTGTCTGCGCGTATTGTGACACAAGATAAGGTAAAAACATATGTTTGGTACGTAGTATTTTATGCAGCAATGCAAAAATGTAATGGTGGTGTTGCTCATCATGTGCAGAACTCTTTATGGAAATCTATTCTCGAACTTTCTTGAAATGGATATCTCATTGGTGAGATTTGTTGGATTGTCGCACATGTCTCTCTCAAGAATCCTACTCAAGAGTTTTCATAAACCTGAACCCTTAAATAGTTAGCCGACCCTGAAATGTTACAACGTGGAAAAATCTTCTAAATTACTGGACATATGAAGTGAATATCTACTATGATTGTTGTGTCTGATCACACGCCATCTTGTTTGATTATTATGTGATTATGAAATTGCTGATTTATTTTGGGCTGGCTGCTAGCTCCACTGCTGCTGTATGTGTTTCTCCATCTGCTATATTGTTGCCTTGTTACTAAGTCAACCTATTATCTGCTTCAGGATGTTCATTGATTCATGTAAGAGGTTGAAGATAATGAAAAGCTCTGACGCAATTGGCTTAGGTTTGAACACTTTTTTCTTAATTTATTAGTTCTAGAGCTATGTTTTGGGTACTCTCGAGCCTTGATGATTAATTCAATCATACATTTCAGTCTCATGAGATGAAATGTTTAAACAACGAACAAGCCCTATTTCTGTCATTCTTGAATTCCCACTCTTACAGCAGTTTTGGAGATTCCGGCTCATCAGTTTGTAATATGTTTCCTCTTGCATCTTGCAGCTCCTCGGTTCCTCAACAAGTCGGGCAACAAGGTCTAGCTAAACGTTTGCTTTCTTGAAGCCATACCTGACTGATCTTAAGCTTCTGGTGAGATGCGGAATGAACCTCACCCGAGTGTTGCGGTGTAAATTATCAGTCGTGTATGTTTCTGTGTTTAAGTTCTCTTTAAGTTTCTTTTGTGCTTATTGTTCCTAGTATGAATCGCCGTTTATGAAGGAACTCCATGACGGCGGATAAGTGTTTTGAGACATTATGTGTGTATTATCGCCAACGTCTCATTTCATGTTTAGCCACTGTATGAACTGCTTATTCATTTTGATTCAGTATTCTCACGTTTGCGACATATATCGGCCATGTAGATTGGGTTATTTTCATATGGTGCAAGAAAACGTCGCTGGTGCCCTGTAAATCACCATGTTGGATGGTTTTGTTGCTGTTCAATGATTGATCAGTAAACCACGCCACGAGTTTTCCATTTGAATTGTTATATTCGAGACTTGAAATATGACTGTGTCCTCATGTTGGAACTTAAAATGAAAATGAGCTAAATGAAGGGTTCACTGTCGGAATCAAGACATGAGATCATCGGCACTGTTTATCGAATGGAACGAGTTGAGCTCATAGCAACATAATGGAACGAGTTGATCATTGGCATCCGCACCGACTATAGAATGAAATGAGTTGATCAATGGTTACAAAGCTTACTTGTAGCTCTAACGGCGTCCCGGGCAATTGGACATCACTATGCTTAGCGCGCATAACTTCCTTGCGATTTGATACTGGAACTTTTGCTACAAAAACAGTTTTCAGAACCCTCAAGCTGGTCTACCTACGAGCAGAAAATCTTCGAAACACTTGGAGGCTTGCGTGCAACAAATTGTAATTGAAATGCTACCTACGTCTCATATTAATTATAATATTTTTTTTATTTGATTAGTCTAAACAATACAATCTTTTTTTATTTTACTAGTCTTATAACATAAAAAATAACAAACCAATCTCATACCGTACACGCACTATATGGGACAGAGGGAGTAACGTTTCTTTCATCAAAAAAATATTCTTTTTTCATCAAAATCCACACAAATTCAACACTTACATAAATTTTCGTGTCGCATCAAAACGTTTCAATAAATATGGGATGAAGAGAGTAACATTTTTCTACATATGGAAAACATATCATTGCAAAATGCAAAGTACTCCTTCCGTCCCAAAAAGGTTGCATTCCTTATCAACGTAAGAAAAAGGCGATGACACTGCGAATGATCCGTGAGACAAACAAACGATGTTTTTTTTTTTTTATAAATTTACCATGAAATATCAAACATAATATATGTCACGAACTATAATCTTGGGCCAAATTGATATTCGTATCATATATTTATTAAAAGTAATGAATTTAATGCATAATTAATAGTTCAATTATTGTGAAATGTTTAAACTATCATGGGACGGAGGGAGTAAAACGATAAAAATATTTAATCCCGTTAGAAGGTATGAAAATTATTTACATAACTCACCGATTCGTTATAATCGAGGAATGCCCTGCAAATAAAATTAATATATTTTAAGTTATTGAGTTTTATATTCACGAATTTTATATTCCGTTTGAAAATAATCAACGGATTAATGATAAAATAGAATAAAGAGAGGATTGCAGGCAAAGGACGAGATATATGATGTCTAAACCCCAAAACACTGCAAAAGGCCAGTTTGTCAAATGGAGTCAAAATATGAACTTTGGCCCACTGGGCCTTTTTCGGAGACGCGTCTTGTGTCACAGCGATAGCCTGGATTATTTTATTACTGATTTTAAAGGACAAATGGGCTCCATTTTGTATCGTTATTGGGCTGCCAATTTGCATCATTTCAGGGCTTTGAATGGCTTGGTGTTGTGTTCGGTACATGAAAAAATGAAAGCATTCTCATTTATCACCAAACCAAAAGAGAAGAAGAAAATTGTAAAACCATGCGAAACAGTTTATATATATATTTATATTTATATTTATTTATTTATTTATTTATTTATTTACAGCAAACATAAAGTTTTGTACATATTGTAGTCTTTTGAATCCGATCGATGAAAAAAATATCTGAGCAGTTGTTGTGTAACTGTACCCTTTCAGTCTAGATAATGTCATATTTGTTTCATTTGGATTTAAGATACGAATCATGTCAGATGCATTCTCAATGATACAAATTTTGAATATGTGCTACATTCATGGAATCGTAGCGATACTGATCCGAATTTAATCCAACCACAACAATAATTCAAGTTGAATTATCTGATAGTAGTAGTGTTTTCTTTTCAGTGTACAAGAGTCTGAGTAGTTGCAGTTTTCTTTTCTTTGTGATTATTCCAAGTGGTACAGCCTCATGTGCTTAGCTGAAAATAGAGATGATGATCTTTTTCAATTATATGCGAGCATGTTCCGGTGCCTCCATGTACAATCCTTAGCATTATCGCCAAAGCAAAACTTAATTCAAAACCGGAAAGAAACAACATCAAATTTCTATCCTTAGTTCGTATTTTTTTTTTTACTAATGACTTCTGTTTTCTTATATGCTTAACGGAGTCATTGCCATTTTTCTTCCGTTTAATGTAATTTATCTCGTCCCATGAAGTAAAATACAAGGTTTCAACTTTGATTTTCTATCCGATTTTGATGAGATTGACATTTATTATATCACGAATGAATTTCATTTGTTGAATGCATTGATATTGCATTTGAAATTGGTCACCTTGCTCGACAAATTAAGTTTCTTTGATTCGGACGTGGCCACTACTAACAATTTTTCATCGCAAATTATCAAGTCTCATCATAGCCCTTTTTGACTTATTTGTGCATATGAGAAGTTTCATGGTGTATATAATTTAGTTTTATGGACATTTGGATTCGGTCTACCAATTAGATTAGTTACGAGTGGAGGCTTGCCTCTATGTTGTTGGCCATTTTAAGTTTTTTTTTAAATAATTGAGACGGCAGATGTTCGTGTCACATGCATATATATGCCTTAGTTTTACATTAAGCCCTACACTCGGGCATCATTTTTCTTAGATCACAAGATTTCTATTTAATAAACAAATTTAGTCAAAAGTTGCGACTCGTTTAGGACGTAAGGTTATATTATCATATTGTTGTTGTTTTCCTCGGGTTTGCTTGATCCTTGTACGACATGTTATTTTTGATCATGAATCCATCTACTCACAATCATCTCATGATACGAGGGACCGCAACATCTCATCCATTGTTTGAAGACTTTTACACCCAAAAAAAAAAATGTATCTTGATTTTTTTAAAAAAAAAGTGAAAACACTAAGATATGGAGTATACTTTATCATATGAGTGAAATTAATAATTCTTTTGAAGGATATATTTTGACTATTATTTTTCGTTTCTCCACATTAAGGTACATGTGAATACTCTATTTTTGTTTTTATATAAATCGATTTTAACACTAGATTTTTCAATCATTCTTTTGATTCAAACAAATAGTTGAGGTTGAGTACAAAATATAAACAAAGGTAGCAACTTCAAAATATAACGTAGATATGAAATGAGGTGTTTTACAACACTGTTCAGAAATGTAAAAATCAAAATCAGTATCAGAAAATAAAAAAAGTAAAGTGATTTTTTTTTTTGTAAAGAAAATCATGAATGCTGGATTCAAATGAATTTTTATTTATTTTTTTGGGAACGAAGTAAACATTCCATTGACATTTAAAGGTTCATACAACGGCCTTTAGAACCAGACGATAAACATCACAGAGAAAAACAACAACTAAAGATGAAATATATGTAGACAAATTCAAATTCAATCACAAGAACATTAGTCCTAATAGCTTTAGTATATACTCCATTTATAAGCTATTTCACTAATTTTTAATAATTTTATTTATAAGGTTCTTTCATAGATATTTTGATTGATCTTTCGGAATGCAACTTATAATACCTCGTCGCTTAATTAAAGAAGTCTTGTTATTGCCCGATGTTAAATCCTTTCCTAGCATAATTACAAGATTTTCAACAAGTAATTTATTAACTTAGGCTCATGCATGTAGAGGACTTGGGGTTTTTGAAGGATATAGGCTTTGAACATACAGGTGTCCTCGATCAAACAATAAAGTATTTATGTGTTCATATTTGTTGAATTACAGCAAAAACTTAACTCATCCCATGCCCAGAGAAAAGAAAGGATGAATTATAGCAGGAAAAGTAATCCTCCATCCAATGCCGCAGATCATAATCAATTGCAGCAAGATACATCACCAACCATCATGTTGAAGTTGCGAATTTTATCATGCTTGGTCAATTTGAGATTTGTGACACGGTGATCTCAGAATCCAAAGCCACGAACTCAATAGTTAAGTAAACCCATATAGTTATGAACAGAGACATAGCTATGCCATGAAAATTTGTATCGTTTAAGCATATGCTATGGTCGCTAATCATTTGATCAGAATCACAATTTTCAGCACAAAAGCAGAACCCAAAGCACAATCCAAAATTTCCCATAACAAATTAGCCTTGGGCAAAAGAACAGACCAAAAGACCTCAAGGCATTAGTTAACTTGGGCATTAGAAAATCGAGAGACACAAAAACAAGTATTTCGTGATTTTTAAATCGATGCTATGAAGATCAGAATTTCATCGAAATCGCATTTTTCGTCTCCTCATCATAACCAATTAATCGCTATGCAGATCTAATCTACATGCAAATAGCAAGACGAAAACTAAATCAGATCTCCTGAATATATCGCACGTCTATTTTCTGTCTCAGAAAATCAAATATTTGATATTCCAGATTTAATCTATGTTTATTCGGATATCACATATAAACAAATCCAATCAGAGGATGTTTGTATGATGCGCGCCCAAAATTACTTACGACTATTGCACGATTGAATTGATTTGATCGGATATATATAGAGATGTAATAATTATTGGACCTACTAATCACATACTAATAAATATCTACAAAACCCACACTAATCGCCCTCATATTACACCGAAATAAGAGCACATCGTCTCACTTTATTAGACCAACTAATTATCCCAAAAATAACTAATACAACCCACATATGAAGATTTAAAGATTAAATCTATCATTGAGTCCATATAAGTCAACAACACGAAACAAGTTCATCGATAGAAGGATATGATATGAAATATCATATCGTGACGATCAAGATATGCGTATGTTTGTTTTCAATATCTTTTTTGATATTTTAGATCTATTTATGATGATCTCGTGATTGGATTTGGCTACATGTGGATCACCAAATAAACGATGTTAATATGCTGCATTTTCCTAATATCCTCGACGGCCGGTATAGATGAGTCATCATATATAGAAGAATTAGGGTTAAAAATGGTGACCTATTTGATTATATATATATCAATTATTGGGTCTACTCATCACAGACCAATAAATATCTACTCAAACTACACTAACCGACCTTATATTAGACTAAAACAAGAATTCATCGTCTCATTTTATTAGAGTAACTAATGAATCCGATAATAATTAATATAACACACAAATAAAGTTTTTAAGATTAAATCTAACAATATCCTCAACTAGCTAGAATGACCAAGAACTCCTGCTGCACCCACTGCTCCAGTAATAAGTCGAACATCAGGAGATCAAGCTTCAGTTCGAAGGAGACGTCAATTTCTTTCCTGCCAAATATTATAAATAGCAACAACATGAAAAACTTAACGCAGATCCATCAGTTCAGTCTTCCCTCGAATAACTTTCAGCATCCATGGCAACCAGTCACCCCATGTTCGAGGCTTAATTTTCAACTTCAGCACAACCTCCAAGCTCCTCATAACTTCAACTACATAATCGCACAAGAAGAAAAGGTGTTCTGTCGTCTCCAAGTGCTTCCCGCATATACTCGCAAGAGATATCAATGATTAAACCCTGTCGACACAATCTCTCCTTGGTCCCGATCCTATCACAGAATACCAACCAAACTATGAAACCAAAACGAGGAAAAATAGATCCATGCCATGCTAATTTCCATCAAACTACACCAGGAGCCGGCCTAAGCTTGCCAAATAACTCCTTCGCATTGCTGCACTCCTTCACTTGACTCAAGTGAATTTGGATACAACATAAAAAATAAATATTCATGGAATTTGGATAAACATAAAAACTACTAATGGTCCACAAATATACAATTCAAAATGAAAAAAAAAAACTCTATTATTATAATATATAAATATATACACACATGAAAATAAATGTTTGTTGTAAAAGGTAGCGTAGAGACTGCAATAAATACTGTACATTTGTGATTTCATACTGTAAGTTGCTGAATATATAAAATCAAGTTTTTAGTGTGTTTAATAACTAAAATTTGATTGTATATATATTCAACAAATTACAGTATAAAATTTTCAACCTATAGTTTGCAGCAGGCACTACGCTGTCTTTTGTAGCACTAATAACGTATATATATATATATATGAGATGCATGTATGCTGTAAAAAGATAACGTGATGATTGTTGTAAATACTATATATTGACAATTTTATAATATAAGTTACTGAATATGTATAGTCAAACTTTTAGTATATTTTAAAATTAAATTTTGAATGTATACATTTAACAAGTTACAATATGAATTTTTCAAATTATAATATAAATTTTTCGAAATACTGTTTACACCAGTTAGTACTATGTCTTTTATAACACTAATGACGCTATATATATATGACACATTCGACTGAATATCATGTAATGTTATCTTATCCACTTTAATTTCAAAGTTTTACAAAAATTTAGAAAATGATAATAAAAAAACAATAAATAACCAAAACATATAAAAATTCAAAAATATATTCATAAAATCATATACATGAAAACAAAATTCTCCAAACATACAATTTGATTCGTTTCCCCTCTCCCACTCTCCCTCCCTCTCCTTAACCCTCGTCGCCTCATTACTGTTCTCATCGTTGTTGCTGATGACGTTGTCAATCCACTACATCACACGGCCATGGCCATCTCAATCTCCTCCTCTCCCATCTCTCCCAAAATATCCATCAAAATATTTTTATTATTTATTTTATATAATTTCAATACCTTTCATCATTTTTTGTTTTCTTTTTCTCATTTCTCTCATCCACAGAAATCGAATGATAATTTAGTCTCTATATAAAAAATCAACATATATATAAATTGTTATGTCAAATTAAATAATTATAATTTTTTTCGAAATGAAAAAAATAATTATTATAAAACAGAGAGATATATTTTAATTAACGAAAAAAATTATAATTATAAAACAGAGAGAATGTATTTTAATTTTTATTATTATTGGTTTTGATTATCAAAATTGAATAACGTACCGAAAAATCTAGAATGCATACGGGACATAGCTAGGAGTTGATCACAATCGACGTCATCAGCTTACACAAAAGCAAAATTCTGAAAAGAAAACGAGTCAAATCAAAAAGTTTGGTGGTCTTGTCTTTTAATTTTGGGGAAGGCAAACCAAATTCGAGGCAGAGCACTTTTGGCATTTTCAATTGCATTTTGCAGAAGAACAGAGCCAATGGACATGCATGCAGCAGATGAAGAAGGAGAAAGACTCTGATGATCTGAATTTCTGATGCTCTTTCTCTGTGCACTGTGCTCTGTGTTTTGTCTCAGCTTTTGAAACTTGGAACCGTCAATCAAGCAACCAACCAGCCACAGATGAAACACTGTAGAAATTAAATTACGTTCCGTACCTAAGAACAAGTTTTCAACTGAATGTTAGAATGAGTATAGTTATTTTATAATTTGATATAAAAAAATTTACTCAGTATTAATTAAGTATTATTGCTTTATTGTTTGAAGTTATTTTACATCCAAAATTTCAAATTATAATAATTGTTCTTATCATCACAACATAATTAAATATTTATTTTATGGTCCTTGTCATTATATTTTCAACACTTTGTATGGATTTTAATTCTTATTTCAACTGTTTTTTTAATTAAATTTTTTATTCAAAACCATTAATCAATTTTCTAACTATATACTTATCTAATTTCTGATTAAAATATTTTATTTGCAACCAATCAACAATTTTTTTAAATATGAAAAAACAAAATAAAGTTATTATTGTCGACCTCACAACGATAAAAACATTTATAACTAGTGTCAAATATAGAACGTATAATCTATTTTGACACCAGTTTGAGCATTATAGATTTGATGTGAAATTATAAAAATAACATCATTTTTAACTTATGATTAGATTTGCTCTTGTTCGAATTTGATAATTATCTTAGTAACATATTTTAATCAAGTATTATAAACAAAAGTATTTAATTGATAAGAAACGTCAATCTAATCTATTATAATACAGTTACACTAAGGAGTTAGACATCAAACCATTAGATGATATGTTATGACATTAACGAATTTAGTAAAATTTTTAAGGAAAAATTTGGTAACTTTGATTTATTTAAAGTAAAAGTAAAAGAAATTTTGAAATGCAAACCATCTTATATTAAAAATTTAAAAAAAATTTGAACTTTAATTTATTTAAATCAAGTAAAAAAGTAAATATAATAATCTTATATACAAATGTTTTCATAAAAAACTCATACAAACTATCTTAACAATCTTGTATATAATATTATCATTTCACATAGTAAATTAGTAATTTTTTTATCACGATGTTAAAGTTAGACTAAATTTCTCTCTCTCTCTTTTTATTCAAAATAAGCTATTGATATTGAGGAGTAATATAAATCATATACATAAATCGTAATTCTTAAATCAAGTTATCGAAAAATATTAAAATAATAGTTTTCAATACAATGATATATATGCTAATTCACTATGAATATTATTTATTTTAACTATGATTAATCATCCCGTGTACTGCATGTATCAGCATTTTAGTATATATATAATTACATTATGTCTTCGGACGGTATCTCATAACGTCCAATGGGACGCCATCAATATCTTTTAATCTAATATTTCACAATCAATCATAAGATTAATTGTATAAGATTAATTATTTATATTATTTACATACATTAAATACAAATATTTCATAAATAATCACAACCATTAATTTTAATATAATATTTTAACCTCAATCATAACCATCATTTTAATCTTATGATTTATTTCTCTATATCTTATAATTTTTTATTTAAAAATTTAATCTAACATATTTTAATATAATATTTCACAACAATCACGAGAGTCATCTAAATATTTTTCAGTGTTGTAAGATCATTTCATGGTTGTTTTCACTGTTTTGTATTTTCAAGTTATTTGAGGATATTAAATGGTGTTTTTAATCTTTTCATGTGTTTTGTGAGTTATATATTTTAATATAATATTTCACAACCAATCACATGAGATAAATTATTTATATTATTTATATACATTAAAATTTAATATTTGACAACCAATCACAACCATTCATTTTAATTTAATATCATTTTAATCATAACCAATCGTAACCATTCAGTTATTAAAATCTTGTATTTTATATCCAATCATAATCATCCATTTTATCTTATGGTTTTTTACTCTATAACTTGTGATTTTATTATTTACGATATAGATGAACAATTATGAGTAATTTGTGTATTTTAGCTAGAGAGTCTTTACAAAATTTGTTTCTTGTAAAAGCACCAAAACTAATATTCCATAAAATTTGTGTACATCATGCTTCGTACCCAAATAGTGATAAGAAAAGAAAAAAACATGACATGAAAGTATCATCAACACAATCACTGTTATAACTACAAGTCATAAATGCTATGCCTCTATTAATTAGAAATTAGTTTTTTTTTAATCAACAATAATTAACATTTTAATACTTGCACTATAATGTATTTGTTTCAATCAACTAACCTTCATTTTATAATGTGCTAGAATGAACATATATTTACCATCATACATTCAAATATACGTAAGAAACACTACACAGTTTTCATAATAGACGATATGTATATAATTAGAAACCATTGACATGTAAATATTGAGTTGACTTGTAAGGAATTCAAAGATAATAACACATAGTTAATCGATTGTTATATATTTTTTTACACATTATCGTGATACTAATACAATTCATGCAGGACAGAACTATCTGGACACCTTGCAAATAATAATGTTCTTCATCATGATATCGAAAAAACCAGAGAAGTGCAATCAATGAATGAAATCGACGAAGGAAATCAGATTCTGTTGCAAAAGAAATAACTTTGAAATAATAAAAACAGTGGAACAATTCAAAAAATAATAATTTATTGCACAAATGTTAAAGTATATACTACAACAATAAGGTAAAAAATAACCTGCTGATAAAATTGAAACAATCAACTTCATAATTATGTACAACTATTGATAAGATGTACAAAAAATAATCTTCTTATAAGTGAAAGTGTTTTTTTCACGTGCGACGCAACCATTATTAAACTCTATGAAGTTTATACATGGCATCGCAATCCTTGTATGAAGTAACGTCATAAAATGATACAAATGGAAAACAACTTAGTTTGCGACAATTACACAGATCATACCACTCAAAGGTAAAAATTCTTATTATTAAACCAACACTGCCGATTTTAGAGCTTTTTCTATTCATTAGTTTACTAACAATAAATATACTCGAATAGGTCCAAAATACGACATAACAATCGCCACTATGGCCCTTTTCGATAGAACAGACAAACAATTGATGGGATACCAACGACTCAATGAATAGTTGATAATAAAGAGGTACTAATTGAATGAGCAATAAAATTATTAAAAAAATTCAAATATATATGACCATAAAGTTCAACATATTAATATCGATAATTTCATAAAATGTTGGTACCACAACAATCCAATAATTGTTCAAAAGGATAATCGAACAAAGACGGATTTTGAAAATCAAATTTATTGAAAAGGATTTAAACAAATGATATTAGAAGTTCACTACAAGTAAGATATTTGACGTCGATTAAAAAAAAACAGCAGAAAGCATAAAATTGAAATTGAAAGCTGACCAAAACATATAAAAAAAAGGAAAAAAAGTGAAACTTAAAATATGAAACACATGACGACATATTTGCAATTAGATAACACATAATAACATATTTGTAATTAAAAGTGAATCAATGTCGATTGTATTTCATCGTAACACAAAAAGTGCGATTGAAAATTGAAAGAAAGATCTCAAGGAGGAAAAACTAACAAAAATGGATAGTCTAAATCATACGTTGTCGTGCGAACAAATAAGTTTTAATGTATTTTTAATCTCATTTTCAAGACTTTGATTATTCTCAATGTTTTAAAACCATGTGTTTTCATATTCGTAGTATTTATTTATATTACACTATGTCGTTTGAATATGTTTTTCAATTAAATTAAAATAATTTAATCATTATTGATCTTATTTTATTATTAATATGTGTTTGTTTCGTAAGTGAAAAAAAACACAATAAAACACAACCGTGCAGCATACGTACAGTAAACTAGTAAAGAGTATTTGATAGGGAATAGACGATGAACAACCAACCAACTCATATAATTTCGCTCAGGGTATCGAAGGACAAGATTATCTTATTCCTTTTAACAGAAGTATGATATTGTCGAGGGACATTTTGTTAATGGCTTGAAAAGATATGAAGCCCGATGATATGATTAGGAGGAAAAATCATATCTTATCTTAGTCGAGTCGATCTTCCAATCGATTCTCGTAGCAACTTGCCACAATTATGTACTACACACTTGTACTGGAGTGGAGTGCCCACAAGCTCATCCCATGATGTCAAATTAATTGATTTTTTTTTTGTTAATTTTAAAATAAATAAAATATTTTTATTTTTGATAATTTTTAATGATAAAAAAGTATCAAATCAATCTCATTTGTTATAATACATTCATTAATTTTTTTTACCACTGTTAGAAGAAAATCTCACCATCATAAAAAAAATATTCATTATTTATCAAAATCCACGTAAATTCAACACCCGCATAAATTTTTATGTTGAGTTAAAACGTTTCAATTAAAACGGAGAGAATATTAGAGCAAATACATACATCAATCAACTTAATGCAGGTCTTAATCTTACACTTCGTAATCCTATTTATATGGTCGTCGTTGTCCATGATGCTTATATTTACAAGTTGTTTCCAACTTTCATGTGTCACTTGGCTCAGGGTTGTCATTATCCAGAGTTCTACTGTTGTATAGACAAAGAGCTGTATGGACTGGTTATCTTGTATTGTTTGCTACTGCACATTATCAAGCACAATTCGTGCATAATACTAGTTTCGTGTAATGTAGTTTGACGACCGTGCTCACAATTCACCTACTGGTATTATCGTTCGACGGCTATTTGCAACTGTTCAACCTGAACTAAACATATGATACTGATCGTAAACATATTCTGAATTCAAACAGTAACACATTGATCACTCTATCAAGTGCGTTGTAATTTATGGGTTTATTCGGGTGCTTTAGTCCAAATTCCTGAAATTATGGAATCCAATTATCATAAGATTATTTGGCTGTAGCTGATAAGATGGAAGATGCGTCACTGTTCATTAATGTGGGAAAATAATGTTGGGTGGGACTTATGTCTATTTAATCTGTAGATTAATAGGATAGTCCCAACACCACATGCACTGCAACCAAATAATGTTGTACTCTTTTCAACAATTTAAAGATTCGCCCAAAAAAGCACAAAATTGAAGAAGTCTTGACATGGATCACAGTATATTTGCACAAGTGTAAGAAATCCACCATGTTGTCAAACCCCTAGTCAATGATGAAGCCGACTAAAACTTTGAAGGATGGTTTATTTTAGCAAATATCGAATATCAAAACATTGAATAGATACAGATTAACTGCAAAAGAAAATTATAAATTGATTATAAATGTTAATACTAAAAAAACATGTCTTTGATCTTTTCAATATGAAAGATTATTTTCATCATATAAATACATAAACAATTATATAGTAATTGGTGGTTACAGTTGGATGGTTTAGGGCATTTTAGGGTTTTTGCCGATTTGTAGAGGTTGCTAGAAGTTTTTTGGGGTTCTGAGAGGCAATGGATAATGATACCTTCGCGGTCCATCACACCAAAGTTTGTAACAATTTAACTTACCCATCGAGCTTCAACCCAGTAATTATAATAAAACCACAGATGAAAAACAGAGAGCTAGGGGAGCCCCCCAACGTCTCTATGCTTCATCCTCTCGCTTCCATTTACCACGACACCCGTAACAAATAATTCAAGTCCATAGCTTTGCATATAGTTGTATTTATTTTAGCGAAGAACATTATGGTGCTGGTGCTGGTGGCGTTATGGTTTCTGCTTACTAGCTAGCTGGCCACACCCATCAATGCCCACATCTTCACTGCGTCCTTTTCACCAAGATGTTACTGCTGCTATGTGATTTTTTTACAGCTTTAATCAGTACATGAAACCACCTAAATCAACACACCAATCCTCTCAAGCCTCAACGAAGGGTGAGAATAATATCACAAGTGATCATGCAAGTATGTGGTTTGACCAACTTTGGATCCCTACTGATTAACATTTATGAGTAATCATACTTGGATGTCGATAGGCATAACTTAATCTCCTTGAAGATTATTTCGTTGATAGATTAAGAGTCTTGGAATACTTAAAAAGAGTTTTAAACGTAATTGATGATAGTTCCAAGCAATTTGATATTCATTTACACAAGCAATGTGTAAATGGAACAGAAAGCAGATGCAGCAGAAAGCAATCAACTAACTTGAAGGTGCAAAAGAAGTGTGTAACCATAAATTCATACTCCATTTGCTAACCTTGAGCCGAAAGAACAGATCTCATTCTCATGCATCATCCTCCCTTGACAAGGAGAAGTCAAAATTAAAGGGAATCCCAATGACAGAGGCTCCACCACCGCACCAGGTTGACTTGTCAGTATACAATAATCACATAATTCAAAAATAATTTTTTCGTTTTAAATTAATCAAAATATTTTGATTTGTATGTTGTTTAATTTATATAAATTTTAATAAAAAAATAAATATTTTTTGATAATATGTAACAGTTGTGAGAAAAATTAATGGATATACTATAATGATTATATTGATTTGATACTTTTTTATATTAAAAATTTATTAAAAATAAAAACGTTGTATTTATTTTAAAATTGACAAAAAAAATATTTCACGAAAAAATATTAATAGTTTTTTCAAAAAACTTTTTATCATTTTTATATTTGATGTAATTAATTTAATAATAATTATCTCGAATCAATGAATTGTCGGGATAAATGTCCAGCAAAACCGAAAAGACGACTACCTCTAATCCTCTAACAAAGTTTACCACTTTCGACGCATTGAAAACCTCCAGCAAACAAAGTTTGCCTTCATATAAATCCACCCAACTCTGCACCAAACAAGAATCACAGCACAGACCCAGTTTAAAAAGAACAGAAGAGTAGTAGAAATCACAAAAGCTATACTGCTTTGGCTGCTACCAGAGAAGAACAGAAGAGAAAGAAACACAACAGACGAAAACAGAACAGCACTCACTCATATTCCCTTTTCTTTGCCATTGCTATCATTATCAATCCCATTTCGTCTCGATCCTTTCACACTCTCTGCATAGATAGAAGAGAAGAAATCCAGAAAGCGATGGATGATTATACCTGCACATCAGTCGACCATCAATAGAACCTCCTCTAAAAAGCCCTTCTTCGACTTTTCTCTACTAATCATCATCGTTTCCATATTCAACCGCACCCTTCTATCCTCTCCCCTTTCAGCTTCAGTTTTGTGAGAAAGCTTTGCAGCAATGGTGACTGGGTGGAGGAGAGCCTTTTGCACATCTGTTCAAAAAAATCATGAACCCAGCATTGCTAATGATGACAAAAGCGATATAGTTCAGATACCGCGGGGCGATGCTGAGAGTCGTGATGGTGGTGGTGGTGGAGGGAGTAGTAATCGGAGTCCGAGATTCGGGTTCAGATTCTTCTCTTCTTCGTCCACGGGAAGCAATCCATCGACTCCCCAAATCAATACCCCGGCCGTGTCCGCTCCGGTGACTGCTCCGGCTACTCCTGTATCGGGGTCTCCGGCAAGGGAGACCCCGCGGCTACAATGCAAGACTGGAAGAAGAACTATGTTTTTCCAGCGATCGGCTGCTTCTACTCCATCCTCTCCTCGATCTCCTTCACCCCTTGCGCTCCTCAAGAAAACTCTCCGTTTATCAAAGGTGGGCAAAATTTCCTCAAACACATTAAGGTATCGTAACATATCGGTTGATTTGATTGAGTTCATGGTCTAATTTGTTCTTGTTTTGGTGTTGCAGACAAGATGCGGAGTATGTTCACAGAGCATCAAGACAGGACAAGGCACGGCCATCTTCACGGCAGAGTGCTCTCACGTCTTCCACTTCCCGTGCTTGGCAGCCACCATCGCCAAGCACGGCGCGCTGGCCTGTCCGATCTGCGGAGCGAAATGGAAGGAAGTCCCGCTCCTCACTGTCAACCACAAGCAGAAACCAAAACCTGAAACACAGACAAATAACAACAAGAGCGACCTCAACAATGGGAAGAAATTCAGCTTCAAAGAATCGGCATCGTTCGAGCCCAAACTCTACAACGACGATGAACCCTTAACGTCTACCACGTCCGGTGGAGGCAGCCGGTTCAATCCGATTCCCGAATCTGATGAGAACGAAGATGCTGGAGCAGACGACGAAACTCTAGGTTCTCAATCAAACCTGATCTCACCAAGGAGCGAATCGAAATCACACAGAGACATCGAGGTGAAGATCTTACCCGACGCAGCCGTGGTTTCCGTCGGCCGGAGCCACGAGACATACGCGGCGATACTCAGAATCAAGGCCCCGCCGGCACGGTCCCTCATACGCCGGGCGCCGGCGGATCTTGTCGCGCTCCTCGACCTCGGCGGCACGATAACGTCCCTTAAGCTCCAGGTAATGAAGAGAGCAATGCGATCCGTCGTCTCCTCCCTATCATCCCTCGACCGGCTCTCGATCGTCGCCTTCTCGTCATCGTCGAAACGCCTCCTCCCTCTCAGCCGCATGTCCCCCGCCGGCCGCCGATCCGCTCGCCGCATCATCGATTCCCTCATCGGTAACCACGGCTCATTCTCCGTCGTCAACGACGCGGTGAAAAAGGCCGCCAAGGTCCTCGTGGATCGCCGAGAGAAGAATCCTGCCTCCGCCATCTTCCTCTTCTCCGACAACGACAACAACTCCTATCAATCCTCGCCATCGCCGCCGCTGGTGTCTTCGAGTCGGTGTTCGACTTCCGATTTCCCTCTCCATCTCATCAGCACCACTGCACTATCCGCCTCTTCGGCGGCGGAGGAAGCGTTCATCAACAGCGTTTCCAATCTCCTCACAGTCGTCGCATTGGATTTGAGACTCCAGATCCGGTTCACTTCCGGTTCAACACCGGCTCAGATCGTGTCCATCTACTCCCTGACGGGACGGGCCGGGCCAGTGAGTCCCGGTTCGGGGAGGCTAGGGGACATGTACGCGGACGAGGAGAGGGAGATGATGCTGGAGCTTCGGGTTCCGTCGGGCTTGATCTCGGCCCGGCACGTGCTCCACGTGAGATCCTTTTTCAAGGGCCCACTGGGGGAGGAGATTGTGAGGAGAGAGGAGAGGGCCGTGGCGGTGCCACGTGTGCAAGGGATTAGATCGTCGGATCCTGTGATCCGACGGCTGAGGACATTGTTCATGGCCACGAGGGATAGGGACAGGGACAGCGACGTGGCAGTGGGGCCCGTAAGGGTGGCGGAGGCGATAGAGGAGGTGATGACGCCAACGTCGGCGTGGAGGGCGGCAGAGAGGCTGGCGAAGGTGGCGGTGATGAGGAAGTCGTTGACTAGGGTCAGCGATTTGCACGGATTTGAAAATGCCAGATTCTGATTTTGTTTTTATTATTTTTTTTAGATTTTAGTTTTTGATTTTTTTTAATGGGTGAAAAATGATTTACAGTGAGGTGAAAACAGTTGTATGGATGTGAAAACTGTGATTGATGGGAGGAGGGAAGCAGTGAAGTTTGGGGTTTGTGTATTGTGATTATATTCATTTACGGATGAAAGGGAAAAGGTACTCCGTATTTGGGTATACGCGGAGAAAAAGTGTGCAGAATCTTCTATCTGAATCAATCAATCGTAGTTTTTCTGCCAGTGATTCCATCATATAATAGTCATCTACGCTGCTACTACTCGTAACTGACTTTTATCAGTAACGTTAACTGCGTCCATCTCCTCAGTTTGTTGTTCGACACGATCAGTTGCCATAGATTACATCCGTTTCCCTTGAATTATCTTCTAAATTGTCACTCGGCAGAGGTGTATACTGATCAATAATAATCCAACCAGTCTACTGTCAACTACAACATGATGAAAGTCGATAAGCAATAGTTGGGACGATAAACCGTCTAGTATTATTCAATAATACTCGTGTCCATCCCAAACCCGTTTAAAATATTTCCTTGACTTAAGGCTCATTACCTCGATCACTGCAAACTTTGGGTTACCGAACCAAATACTTCCATATCGATTTTTGTAATACGGCATCTTCAAAATTCATTCATGAAACATATATAGCAATAAAGTCTACATAACAATCCATTTTCTAAGACAGGTCTCATTGAGTTTAATCGAGTTGGCGTTTTCTTCGCTTTTGGTCCTCTCTACATTGTTGGTTTCACAGCCTAGTTCGCTAATGATTGTAATGGGGCTCAATGGGCCGGTCGGTCCAAAATTTATGATGGTATCACGTGTGGGCACATGCCGGGTTGGGTAGCTTTCAGCCAATACTTCCCATTGAGAGGACCATGCCGATGCCCGCCCAACCCCTTTGCAAGAGAAGATGACAAGTTCCTACAAAACGTTGAGCTTTCAATTATTATATTATTTAATATATATATATATTTTAAGGAGTTTTATTTATCGTCTTTATAATATGAGAAAATTATGTAATTAATGTCAAATTGAAATACATAATTTAAATTATCACTATTATCTCACAACAATTATTCAAAAATGATGTTTGACGAGTCAAATTTTATGTGTGTTTTTCAAATCGTTATAAATAATTCAGAACGAAGGGAGTATGATTTTATGGTTTTCTTTCTTCGATTTAAAAATTAGTCGGCACACACTGAAGTCCAACATCCACATCCATCAACTTGTGAGAATCCATATTTTCAGATTACACAATCGTTAATCGATCATACAATATGGTGTCGAGACAGGCTTTCATGGCTTGTACCTCAATCGATTTGTCTGGCTTTTTGTTTCTCTGCTAGTATTTGGTGTTTAAGCACCAATGAAGGTAGTATGAAATGGACATGAAGTTCAAGAGTATGAAATGGTCATATCAATAGTTGATTCCCATCTCGAATAGTATCGGATTCACGAACAGTTCAAGCACGGCATGGTGACTGATCACTGGGAAGGGGAACGATAGCTCGACGACAGAATTGAAAAAGAAAGTCACATACCTCGTCAACCTGGAGCCGCATCTCCTCGAGGTTGAAAAACAATCATCCCTGTTCTCTAAACAGCAGGAAAACGAGCAAGCTAAACATATACACAGGTGACCAGGCTACGTGCAAACAACTATTCATTCGCTATACATGAAGAACGAAGTACTTGAATATAGACAGATTTGTCTTGGACCGAAGGATCATATCAAGAGAAAAAGAACAAAGCATGGCACAGGCGTCACAACGACCTTGATGCCAAGACTCCGGATGCCGAACTTGGCTTACAAGGAGAGCATTCCAGGAAAGAATGTCTATTTACACCTTCCAGTCACAAGAGAGCAGATTACACAAACACTAAACCATCATCCTTCTCTGAAACTGATACATAGAGTACAAGTACTAGATGTAGCTATTGGACACGATCATATGGCCACGAGACATGGGAAGACGAACCAAAAGCATACACTGAAGTTCAAGTGAAGAAATCAGAAATGCAACTGTTTGCACTGGGAAGCGTCGATCTCGGTGGGACAGTACGGGCATTTGAAGGACTTTACGCTGTTCTTGGAAAGCTTGTGGATGGAATGCTTGCACAGAACGTGGCCACATGACATCAGCATCGGGGGATTTTCATCAGTAGCCTGGTCTCGACTCACCGGACACACAAATATGGTATGAAACTGAAATTCCCGGTCCAAATCTACAGGCACTGGTAGCTGCTTCATGGTCTGCCATTCATTTTTCTTACTAGTCATCACACTCATCAGCTTCAGAAGAGTGGGAAGCCCTTGCACCCCGGCTGCAATAGTCACGCTTAGTGGACTCTCGAAGGACTGTCCTTGCAGATCACAGAAACGGCGGGTCAGCTCCTCGGATAACTTGTCCCAGAGGGTTGGAGACAGCAGGTCAGCATATGGAGAGGATTCTAGCCTTTCAGCAAATAGTATGCAGCCCATCATCTTGCTGAATTCGGCCTGGTGTGTGTCGAAGAACGGTGTGAGATGGGTTCTAGCATACTGCAAGGCCGGGTCCCTACCCTGTTTCTGCAAAATTTCAATGTATTCTTGTCTGTGAAGCTTGAGCTCAAGATCAGAACCAGTTTGTTTGAGCTTTGTACTGTTCATCGTAGCCCATTTCAGGGCGGGGCCGAGATCCCTCGACTTCATGGCACCAAGAATATAGTACATCTCGACAAAAGAAGATTTCACGCCAGCAACTCCCTCCTCCCCGACCTCGTTAGTGAAGCAGTCCCCGATATCAAACATCCCTTGCCTATAGAGATGGCTGGCAATGATCTGGTTAACAGTGTGGAAATCCCAATCAACGTTTCTGTATGCTTTTGATATGTCTGGGTTGAAGGATTTCTCCAGTTGCCTCGCGAACTTGGTCAATGCAATGTTCAGATCTTTTTGAGGACCTTCTAATTGACTGAGAGGAGCCATATCCTTCAACTTGGTTTTGAGTTCTAAGAGGAGCGAGTGGTGAGCAAAGGCAGTAGCATCGCTGGCCTGTAGTTTCACCAAAGTTTGTTCAATTTCCTGGATGATCAGGTCTACTGTTTCATGACATTTCGAGTAACACAGCTTTTGTTTCTTGGTGGCATGGTCGAATCCATCCTTGACCGTCTTCAGCTCCATCTTGAAATCTTTTACCCTTGAAAAGCACAGTAATCTGCAAATATTACCACATCAAAAAACATGCAGCAGTTACCATAGATGCATCCGGCTGGCAATCACAGCACTAGCAATTTCAGGGGGTGAAGTATTATACAGGAAAAGGAAGGAACTTAAAAAAGGGGATCAGTTTCTCTCAGCACTTATTTCCCTTTTTCCAATAATGCATCATCTCTCACTATAATGTTCTCAAGTTAAATGTAGAGGAAGTTAAGACGGGATTGCACAGCAGCACAGGGCTATCATATATCGTAGCTTCAATATGCCTTGAATATCAGCGTGACTGCTTATCCATACAAGGCTACAAGCATCACCATTTCACCCAGCATGCGCACCATTCTAATCCTAGAATAAGATAGTAACGCACTGAGAAAGCATTCACTCATCCCTTACAGTAGTAAAATTTTGAAAGCTACTGTCCCTGCATAATGAATATTCTTCCAATCTAGCACACTACTCAACTAGGACTACCTTGTTTCCAGCATTAAATTACTTAAATACTCGATGGAAAATGTTTGCACAGCTATACTTCATATGGACTACTTATAAAACTGCCAACAAATCATAGCAGTCAAAGCGTCGCCATGGTGCTCGAGAGTGAACGCCATGCACTCGCTTCGTTGACTAGAACAAAGCCATGACAACAACACTTTATACTATTATTTAGATATAAATATATAATGATATTTAACATTTCATACAAAATATTTTCACTACATGGCAACGCCATGGCATGGCAATCGAGACGCTCTCTGTTGCGTTTTGTTTGCCTAGAGCACTTTGACAACTATGCAACAGATACAATAAGAGAAAATCCTGATCTTGCCCTTACAGGATGAACCATTACATCAAGGTCTGGGAACTTTCCATTTTCTGTTTGATTTGAACAACATAAACCTTGAACAGGGTCAGTAACCTTAAGTCTAAACTAAAAATGACTTGGATCAGAATGCAGCAGGGTTAAAGGGAACACTTGATATAAAATTCAGTAGGAAAAACACAATTCAAAAAGGAAATGAAAGACAACACAGATTCCAACCAAAAGTCTAGAAAAGGAAAACAGAAAAGAGCTTTGAGCATATTTGATCGAGGAAAAGGAGATAGAGGTCATTGAAGCCAAACTCAGAATGATGCAGACTGGGCAATCTCGGCTTTAATTTCTGTGCATGTACACAAAATTTCTAGATGGGGCTGCCCCTTAATCAGAATGCAACCACATTGCATCTGTATATTCATCACTCACTTCCAGCCTTTTTACCTGACTTCAGAAGACCGGAAAGTGATTCAAGTAAATGAGTGTCTTGAGGAAGTTCTTCCTTGTTCACTCACACAACATCGATGAAGCTTAACGACTCAAAAAACAATCTCAGGCTCACCCAGTTAGACCCCAACATCATAAGTCTTCCCCTCCAGACACAATTTTGTATTAAACACAAAGCTCCCATATTGTATCTAATGATGCAGCCGCAAACGACACATCCTCATATACTTAATTAGGTTAATTCATATCTATTACCAAGCTCTAGTCATTTCTCTTGAAGACTTTCAATTATCATAGCATCGAAACAGATTGTTATGGATCTATGGTAAGCCTAAATTTCTTACAGCTAAAATTGATGACCCAACTCCATAAAATATGGCTATACACCCAACATAAAAAGAAACAAGTAAAAAACCTTTGTACAAAATTGAGAAAACCTATGCATATATTTGCGCGCACACATTCAAGTTAAGAGGGGAAAAAATTAAAAGCTCGCCTGAGTCGCCTTGAATGTAGCTCATCCTGTGTTCAATCAACCACCCTACAAACCTTCCAAAGAGCCACTGAAGATTGAATTTCATGACCCTCTATTTTGGAATAGAAATATAGCCGCCAACTTAAGAGATTATAAAAAAAATAATCAACTGACTCCTTCCTTGCTGTAAACTTATTACACTGTACTCATTCTATTAAGAATTAGTAGCACACTCCCCCTAACCGAAGGCAGATGGCCAATAATTCAAAAGGAAACAGAAAGACAACACGACCGACTTACAAAATATGAAAATTTGAGCAAACAAGCTAACAAGTGAAGAATTGAACTAGAGAAATGTCGATATGAATAGTCTCCTATTCTCTCCCCACTCACAGGAAAATAGATCTTGGTGAACAAGAACCTCTTATCCTATTAAAGATGAACCCCTTCGAACTCTGACAATGACATTGAATGAAATGACACTGAAAAGCAAAGAATGAGAAGAATCAAAAGTTCCACGAGGCTAACAGATTGCTCCAACTTGATCTAATATTAAAAAGAGGATTTGAAGGTTCATTTCATCCATTTTGTTGAAACTGTGATCAAGATGAATGGCAAATACTAGTACTCTCAGATTCTAAGAATCTCAGGCTTATCATTCACATCAAGATTCAAGACAGACATCAACTAGACCAGAATATTAGAACTCATGGTCATCGACTTGCCGATGAGAAATAGAAGGCAATAGCTAATCCCACCATCAATGAAAAGATATCACACACATTGAATGAAACAAGAAAATCACTAGCTTTAAGACATGAAAATACGCATGTTTTCTTATCAAGAAATATTCAGACGAGCACAACAGGATCGTGATTTATCCGAAACAAAAGATGAAGCGGTCCAATAATACTAACCCCGAATCCCAATTCTTGACAAAAACCAACAGACAGCAAAACATTTCACGTAACCATGTGATTACCCTCACACATATAATAAATCATTACAATCACTCTAACCCGATTCGCGATAACCAGTCCCGACATTTCGGACCAAAAGAAATTCACAACGAAATCAATATACAGAAACCACCAAGAAATGAATCACAAAGAACAAAGAAATCCCTAAAATAAACAAATTCGAACCTTTTTCACGGGATTTGAGCGGTTCCCTCAATCTGATCACCAACGACGATCTATAACAGAATCGCAAAATGAAATCGATGAATCAGAGAAAAAACGAAAGTGATGAGATCGGATTCGAAGATGAGACAAGAGAGAAAAGATCGGAAACCTGATTGATTGAAGAGGAATTGGAGGATCGATTTGAGTTCGCCGATTTGGTGTGATCTTATCCGAAACTCGATGAAAAAGGAACCCTAATTTTGCAATTTCATCGCGATTTTTCTTCCCCTGTTCACTTGTTAAGCAACGGGTGGAAAGTAAAAGGGCAAAGAAAAGCGTGCGAATTTCATAATCTCTCCCATATTATAATATAGAAATTATAATATTTTTATTTTAAAATAATTTTAAATAATGAAAAAAGTAAATTGTTTTTATTTTATATCATATGTTTTTATCTATTCATAATTCCTTTCCATCGTTCATTAAAATTTTGTGAGACAAAATTTAACCTGTATCATAAAATAATCAAATATAATTTTTCATAAATTTACAATAAAACATCTATAATTATTTAAGTTAAGTACGTTAACCACATGCGTAGAAAAATCAAACATCATTTAATAGTAAAAAATGCATACTTGTATAAAAAAAAATTGGGACAAAGTAAAATATATTTTCATTATTTTCATAGTGCAATTTATTTTAAATAAATAAATGTGTTTTATAAAAATATATATACTTTTAATATTGACATCTCTTGTCCTTGTTTATTTTTTAAACCTATTTTTTTTTATTATGTTTCTCATATTTACATATCTATTTTTATATAATTTTTGTATTACATATAATAACTCTCTACTTCATAATTTTAGAGTATATTTTTTAGTTTATTGAAAAATGTGTGTTTAGAACTTGGAAATGACCGCATGTGAAAGGGGTAGGACTGCGTTGGGGTGTGGTGGGTAGGGATAATTATGTCATTATAACGGAGGGGGTGTGATTTGGGAGATATGAGTAGCAATTTTCATCATGTAAATGGGCAAACTGGATTTTTTACTAGGGGATATCATTACAAAAGTTATCGTCGCATTAAAATCACATAACGAAAAAGATGGGCCCTCCATTTTTGGGTCATTGAAAAGCACATACAAAGATAGTAAACCAATGACAACGACATTGAAAATGAAGCATAGAAATATCTTCCTATGCATAAGGTGCTGCAACCATAGGTTCATTGGAGCCAATATCACGGGTCGACACTAAGCACTGTTACGAATAAGAGATGATAGGAACATGATACATCTCAAACCCGAGGGGCTAGACGACGACATATTACATACAATATCCAATTCTGTAACGTCATGAAACACAGGTTCACAACATCTAAACTATTACATGTAATGCATTTTCGTGTGCAAAACACGGGAATCCGGCTTACGACACCACAAGTGCTCGAAACCGGCAACCTGTAAATGATGACTACAATCCCTCGCAGCATCTGGAGTTTGTACATGATAGTTTATCTTGCATCTGCATTTCAAGTATCGAACATCTAAGGACTCGAGATGATATTCCATGCCGAAAATTGATATACATTACAAACATCGCATATTCTTACATTGCTTCTATGCATGGAAAGGATGAGTTCATAGCAAGTCCCATCGACGTTCTTGGACATCCTGCGAAATGCAGCGAATTCTGTTATGAACCAAGCCATCAATTGTTACATAAAACAAGGAAAGAATATAAAACATAACAGCGAATTCTGTTAT
>LIEC01011588.1:46971-61050 GCA_001925005.1 Drosera capensis
ACCCCCCCCCCCCCCCCCCCAATCTTTTTCTTTCCCAAAATGCCCTTGACACATATGCTTTCGTCCAAATTAAAATCAATCAATATATATGGTCAAATTAAATATATATATTTGAATTCTATTGGTTAAGATCTACAAAACAAGATCAATATTGAATATAAAACAATCTTTAGAATAAAAATTCATTTTCAAATTAATATATGCAAACATCTTTTCAACTTTAATCATATCCACAGGTCATCAAATATTTTTTGAAGACGTGATTGAAATCGTACAAGGAGCAATTTATTTCAGCATGAACAAACCAATATACGTATCTCGAAAATCATTCTAGTCAAAGGTAATTTTTTTTTGTACGTATAGAATATCATATTTTCTTTTTTAACATAATTATGTTACAGGGTGAAATCAACACATGCAAGACTAAAACTTTATAAATACTATTTATTTATAAATTTTTCTATATATATTATTACAATATATTTTGGAAGTGTGAAAGATAATGTGAAAGCATCCTTAGTGGTAAAGTAGGAAATAAAAAATTGTTTCTGGCTCAATTCAACTCATCAAATTTTCACTATTCTTGGAAGTTGGGTATCACACAAAAAAAATATGATGAAATGTATCAGAAATATATCTTCTTTAACATAGTATCTTTTGTCAACAGCAGAATCCCGTGGTACTATGCGTCTCGTTGTATAGGCTAAAGACAAAGTGCAATATTTCCTATGCCCAATACATTGGAACCAATTAAATAATGGAATAACAATGCAAAGCTCCACAGGGAAAAAAACAAAAGGAAGATGGCATACTCCATATTGGAGTAGAATCAGATGAATTCATTATGGGAGCTGCAACAATATTTACCTCGGTATTCCAAGAAGCTTGCTTTAGAAGTACGCCAGTTTCCATGTTAAATCAAAAGCATCACCACAACGAGAGAACCTAAGACAATGGCCATTACAATCAATCCGAAAGTCGGCATTCATCAACAATTATGGCGAATCTCGTTCTTCTTCGTGTTTCATGTTTTGCCAAAACAAGCTATGCGGGTTCTGCAAGCTTAAGAGACGTGACAAAGAGTTAGATTCTGCTGTCTCTAACGTCTTTTTTTCTCTATCAGCTTTATCTTTGCTGGTTATATAAGTTGGCAATGCATCCTCATCCTTGATTTCCAGCTCAAGCTTTTCAAGCTCCTCTTCCATATCATAATCTTCGACCTCATGAACCGGCATCGATTCTATAGCACTACTAACTTGCCCTTGTGAATAGATAGATTCTTCGATATCTTGCAGACACAATTCAAGCTCTTCAATATTTACTTTGTTTTCCTTCATGGCTAAAGCGCCAACCCGCAGAGCTTCAGACACCTTATTTGTCCGACTCAACATCTACAACAGAATCTAGTACTTCCTCCATCCTGCTCAAAAGCGACATCAGTTTGTCTATGTGATTGCATGCTGATTTGTTCTCTCTTGCATGCCTCAAAGCCCACTTTCTTGTTCCCAGAACGAGAAGCTAATATTGCAGAATTTCCTCGACATTTGGATTCGTTCCTCCACAGCATCCAGTTGTTGCTGAACTTTTTCTTTAGTCCAAATCGAATGTAAAATATCATGATCTAGATTCGTGATGCTTGATAACGCCGCAGCAGTGAGGGAAATTTTCACACCCTGTATTACTTCTTCCTTGCTGATTTTAAGGCGAATCGTTTTCCCACATCCCGACAAATACCTCAATATCGCAGATGCTTCGTGCTTTCTCGTACATAATTCATCAGACCTCTTCCTCGTTATGATGTATGAAAACAGCCAATGGCTTTCTGATAAAGCTTTTTGACAACATCAGCAGCCTTATCCTTCAATACTACCAAAAGAATAAGATGATCATTGAGAACATCTTCAGCACTTGCTGACCCAAATCCAGCCGTAAATCGCAAAACCTTTCTGAAAAGCTGAGAAAGGGTTCCGCTAGTTGGATGCCCGAGATTACTCTCCGGCACGATATCACGAGCTTTGCACATCTCGAGCAATACTTGATCGATGCACAGAGGTTCTGAGCCTCCTGCATTAAACCACTGCTCCATAATCTTGTGATAAGGCCCTAAGAGTCAACAGCCCCTAGCATTTTCAGGTTATCATATCGTCCTTAACAACAGAAATAAAAGAGAAAGGCATCTGAGTAATCTCATTTAAAGACCTTGATCTCTGAAAGTAAAAGAATCGCTTCAATCTTATTTAACATGAACAGATACAAAAGAGCCCTAATGTTCAATATAAAAGAGGGAAAAACCTTGGCAATTTCATTTCCAAGGTCGTCTTCTTAGCAGAACTGAGCCCTTCATTGCTGTTTGGTACCTGATGCATGGCGTGGCAAACACCTTATCTGATGGAAAAGAAATTATATTTTGAAAAACATAACCATAACTCAATAGCCCATCCACAGTCAGTTAAAGAAGCATTTCTAAATGATTTGTATATACATCTCATCTAAAGGACCAAGGGAAGCATATGTCGTGCCAAAGGAAATCGAAGTCACTATTCACCTGAGTAACTTTCAGGATTTCTTTTGACACTAAAAGGCAAATCTGAACCCGGAACCGCACGACACAGCAAGTCACACAGCATGCACAACATTGCAACCAGAAAAAAAAAACAAACATATATATACCATTTCAAATTGCGAGCATACAAAGACAGAAAGTGTATTTACCTTAGAATTGACCTCCTTTTTGGTTAAGTTGTGAACAAAAATCTTTATACGGAGTATAGCCAACTTCCCACTTGGAGAACTGTCGCTTCAACAAATGATACCATTTCAATTCATCATCATCAAAATCACCCTCCCGCGTATTAAAGCTCAACTTCACTGGGCACAGGTCATCAAAAAGCTCCATACCACTCACATTCCCCCCACATTTAAGTCGCTCATTGGGCAACTCCTTGATAGTCAATTTGGACCTCCTGTCTACATCAAAGGGACAAATCTCCATGCCATTCTCTATGGATAACTCATCAAAAGATGCAGTTGGCTCATACACGAAGGCACGTGAATCTTGTGATGAACCCCAGGTTTCTTCTTTATCATCCACGAGAGACATAGAGGACTTCTTTATAAGATCACATCCAGAATCCACAATGGCGATTTCTTTAGCAGCATCTATAAGAGCATCACATTGGAGAGTGAGCTCTAAATTGGGAGAATAAAAAAATTGTAGATTTCATCACGATATGAAAGACGATGTCTTCTAATCTGACCAAGTGCGAGGCAGACGGGAAGAGGAAGAACCGGGCCAACATAATAATCTCCTCGCTTCACCTTACTTGTCCACTTATTGCTGCGTTGAGGTGGATTTCTTAACAAGAATGGAGGCAACCCACCTTGATCTGGAACAGCTAAGAAATCCAATGATGTCTTCTGATGATAATTGGCAAGAACACTGAGAATCTCAGCATAGTTGGAGAAGGCCAACTTTAAGACATCCATGGGAAGAGTTGCCCATGCTCTTCTAGAAGCAACCTTGTACATACTCATAGGTATACCCAAGCCTCTGAAAGAATCCGCGACTGAGACTGCCGATGTTGACACAGCAAATCCTTCTGCATGGATACTTGCTTGAGAATATTCTCTATGGAGAGTGCAAGAGTCGCCTTCCTCATGTTCTGCATGCAAATTCTTCGAGAGAACATCAGTCAAGTAAGAATAGAGGTACTCATATTGGAGATACTTAAATTTTCTTGGGAACTTGTATTCCTCGTCACCCACAGGGTATAAAAAAGAACCGGTGGGATCTAAAGAATTATCACCATGTAATGCTCCATCAGCTCTTGGCATATCCCAAGAACCCCGGTATCTTTGAGCTTCAAGATTCCCCGAAACATAATCCTGATAAGTATAAACCCTACATGATCATCCGGCTTGGATGACAGGTAACAGTTGTCATGAAAAATCCCAAGACCAAATCCCTTTTCTGCTGCCATTCAATCCATTCAAGAAGTGTATCCTTCGCAAACTCCAACCTCAGAAGACAAGTACTGCAGCAACATTCATGACCAGACAACGATATATGGGAAGGTAGCTCCCAAGCATAAAATGAACTGTCAGATTTAGATTCTGCAGAAGATGGAGACTCCACATCAGGAGGATGAGGCCCATAACAAAACAGAGAACACTCGTCATTCCAGAATGACCCAACAAGAATGCAAAAGCCTTCCTCAGAGGCCCACTCGTGTTCAACATTACTCGAGTTCGATCTCATGTTTGACAACCTGTATGATGCTAAATAACGAGGCTCAGGCACCCCATGGTGCCACTGAGATAACTGTCCGGATGATATTTGAATATCACTGAGGAGCAACAAATGTTCAGTGGCACAAATGAAATGGTGACCATCAGACGCGGTCCAAGAAACCGCAACAAATCTCTGTCCCAATAACTGAACTGTAAGTCAGCTTCTCAATACTCACCAAGCACTTCAATTCACACTCATTGTTCGTAAAATCAACAAGAAATATGGCACTTGAATTCGCCACAATAACCATGCTATGACTATTTTCACAGAATAGACAGCTGAACCACTGATTCTTTGTATGCCCACCCAATTCATCCCAACAGGGCCTCAACCTCTTTCCTCCCAATCTCTCATTCAACCATGAAATACAGGAGGAGGAAAATCATAGATATTGAAGAGAAACAGTTCACCATTCTCCGACAGAACGAGGCTCTCCCCTGGTATATGCGGATTCCAACAAGCATCAGCAACAACAGAGCATTTAAACAGCTTACCCCCCAGGTATTCCAACACCAGCGCTACCTCTGAACCAACCTTTCTCATCTTAACATTGAACCAATGAACAGAGCACATAGTACGACACATGAGAAACCCAACACTGCCACAACCACAAATAGCGTCACAATCATGCTGGCAGGCATATACGATGATCAAACTTATTTACCGACACAAACGCTTTCCCGGAAACATCAAGTTCAACCCTGAAATCCTCACTCTGGAACCAAGACAACAAAGCCGACATGGTCAAGATCCTTCCCAGTAGCAAAAAACACAATGACACGACCATCAGGACAACAGAGTTTCTTGAGGCGGTTGTGATCAAACACGGTGGTGGTTAGTGCCCAACGTCACAGCAACAGCGGTAGACGTTGACTGAAGGACAGGAGAGTAAGGGAACACGGTGGTTTGGAGGAATCATGGGAGCGGGAGGGACAGAAGCGGAGGATGGACCGGCGGACAAAGCGTAGGGGACGAGAACAGATTGGTGGACGAGTTGGGTACAGGGTTGAAGAGTAGCGACCCAAAGGAATCTGAGTGTAGGATCTGGAGCGGCGATGGACCGAGACACTCAAATCACAATTCTTCTGAAAGATCCATTGTGGAACCAACAGCTCACAACACAATTCTTCTGCTTTATCTTCACCCTCAAATCACAGTCACTTCCTTTTAATCTGTTCGTCAAACAAAACCGCAGCTTCTTTCAAGTCGAAAAGCGATCGTATTGTTGAAACAACAATACATATCAAATACTTACATGATTCGACGGTGTTTACTGAGACTCATATAAAGCAAAACCCTATATTGAACAAAAATATGCACAAACTAAAACTAAACCCAAATGAAATCATGAAAAACTGATTCAGAAAATTGTGATTAATCTCATTATCGCAAACAGAATTACAAGTTAAATTAGAAACTCCCCGAAACCCTAAATGTCGGATAATCCAAACCTGATCGCTCAAACCGATCACAAAAATCAGAGCGTAGAGGGTCAAGGGGATGCAACGCAGACTACAACAGAGCTGCAAGAGTGACGAAATTGGTAGCTATTAGATGGAAAATCGAAGCTTTGACTCGAGCTGATTTAGAACACCTCAAACGATTTGCAATAATGCGCAATTGGGAGGAGAAAAAAACCCTAATTGACTGCTTGTACTGATTGGGAGTCTTACTTGGTTGGAGACGGAGGACTGCCGCCGATGGAAGGAAGTAGGGTTCAGAAAGCAAGGAGGAAGAGGACGATGAATCGATTTCGTTTCCTCTAAAATGGATGCTGCGAGAATAACACGTTGGGTGTATCAAATTTTAATCTATGACATAAAATTTCCCTTCTTTTTTTCTCTTTTTTTAATAAATAAATTATACTTCTGCTATCCTTTTTTTTATATATAAAACTCATTTTGGGTAATTCATTACTATCTAAACAATGAATTTCATCAAAAAGTCGAAACATTTTGATATATTCTTGACTAATATACCTTATCGTCGTCCCGCATACCATCTAATACGTTAGCGTATTTATATATATAATAGATATATAACAAATAGACTATTGGAATGACATGTTTTTCATTAATATTTAGGTTTTTACCTATTTGTTTTAGTCAGCACAGTTCATTTGGATGGCAGGAGAAAAATCAATGCCGTTTCGCCGGGGAAGGCAATATGTGAAAAGTAACCCTTACTAAGATAAAGATTAATAACTCCATATCTAAGATCATAATTGTCTAATGCACGATCAATTGGAAAAGTACTGCAGTATGCAAAGTATATATAATCTTTAGGCGCTGGCGTTGGGAGGATTTCACACAAATCTGAGAAACACGATGATCCTCTTTGTCTCGTAAGAACACATCAAAAACCTAAGAAACCAATGCAATGAACAAGCTGCATGGAATTTGATCCTGGGACAAACTTGGTTGAGAAAAGAGCATTCCAAGAACAAATGCAAATACACCGTTTCCATTCGGGGTTGTTGAGTAGTACAATAATACTAACTGATTAGCTTTCTCCCAAACAGTTACTGATTACAACTGCGAATAGCAGCTATGGAATAACATCATGTCTACAAGTCTGGGAAATCAATCAAAAAACATACAATGAAGTTCCACAAAATAGGAAATGCATGAGTTTACGCCAGGAAGCATCATCAGTTTCGGTTGGATTGACAAAACTTGAAGGCAGTCTTGAAAAGCTTTGTGGATGGAAGCCTTTTTGGAGACATGGCAGCATACCTGCCGGGTGCTCTTCAATCGCTTGGTCTCGATTCACCGGGCATGCAGAAGTGATGGCAAACCGGTACACAGGCACCAGGAGCTGCTTTATAGCCTCTATTCCTGCTTCCTCCTGGTCATCATGCTATTAAAGCTTTAGAAGATTGAACCCCGCTGCTAGCATCATGCTCATCAACTTCGGATGGCTCACGGGTGAATGCTGGCTGGAGACTTTCATTCTCAAAGGTTGAACGATGTACCAACCGATAAAAACATTTCTCCTTGATTAACTAGCGTCTCTAGTTCCATTAAGCAAAGATCTGCTTTGCATGACTAACTTGTAGTAATCTTCTTCTCCATACAGACGCCTGAGGGATTAGTAGAAAAGCAATATATATAAAAATGAGATGCAATGATAACTATAAAAAAAAAAAAAAAGAACTTCAGCACCTTCCAAGGTTTTTTTAGGTACTTCCTCAAGAAATACACATGGTTAGTTGAACGAAGCTTACGCAAGATCTACCAAGCTTGCAGACTTATTTACTGACTTCCCTTCAGGAAGCTCAAGGCAGGAGTGATGCATTATCATTTCCTTCAAGGTATGCTTTGTGCTCTTGACATCATTATCCCACAATATACTCTGGAAAAGAAAGCAGTCAATCATAAAGCTCAGTGAATACTGTACATTCAACTCATCTTGCCGTACCACGTACATAAAAAGACATATAAGCATCGAATAGGACCTGGTAAAAGGACTTGAGCATAACAAAAAATAGACTGGAGCATAACAGAAAATATTACTTCTATTTCATCCATTTTGTTTCCTAGAACTATTGGAGGCAGACGCCCTAATAAAACTCAAAAAAGGGGCAAATGTACAGTACCTTCCTAAGGTATTCTCTCTTCACAGCTTCCCATGGTAGTTTGCCTTTAGCTGAGAAGATCGATGCATTCCAGAGAGCTCCTCGAGCAACCATTATGGAGGATGCACCTACATGAGTAGACTAGGGTTCACTACAAAAATTGCAAGGTACATATCGATTTCCACCGAAGGTATCATTGCAAAGCAATAGTAAAGGTTGATCCTTAAATCACTAAGTCAATAGATCCATTGCTCCGGCTATTCTCATTGATTTAGTTTTAACCCTAACAGCTGTGCTAAATAACCAAACATGAAATCCAACTCCACTTAACCAGAAATCTTGACTGTACCGTTCTCAGCAATTAACAAATCAGAAATTCCCGAGATTATTCTACCATACACCAGAAGAGTTAAGCTGCTCGATTTTACAACATTATCTTTTGAAGTTACCAAAATTCTTGTCAAGATGTTTATGCACCTGTAGCTAGTTTGATGCGCTCCAAGTCTTCATAGCTAAAGACATCACCATTTGCTATCACTGGAATTGATAGTGTGGCAACAACATCTGCTATTTCATTCCACTTAGCTGGATCCCTGGGCCTATCTGCAACCCTCCTGCAATGCATTCCATGATCAGAGAGAAACTATCGGCTGAAGCTTAGACCTATAACTACTCAAAGACAGAAGCATGGGAAACTTATTCTACCTTCCATGTACAGCAAGAGCAGAAACACCAGTTTTCTCAATTCGGCGAGCTAGTTCTATAGTATTGTCAGGATTCTTGAGAAGTCGAATTTTACAAGTCACAGGTATATCTAGATTCCTTTTCAATGTAGTCAGTATCTGCACCAGGATCAGGAGAATGAAGAAAACATTTACCATGACAAAGAAGAAAAACGGCAACACAGCGGAAACAGAAGGTGAAGGAAATGGCATACATCATGAATTAGCTCTGGTTTTGACAACAAGGCAGCACCCATCCCTCCACTAACAGAAAATGACCTTGGGCATCCCATGTTTATGTCAACTGCTGCCACGTCTTTACACCTTAAACAGTAGAAAAACAGGCCGTCAAAAAGTGTTGAATCAAGCTACACTAAGGTCGGGATTCAAGTACAAACAAAAAGACAACCATGAACCACCTTTCCTCCACCAAACATTAGTTCCCAGCTACTTGACTACAGATGAACCCATTCATGAAGAATTAAACCCATCTGGTCATCTATCAGTTAACAGTATATAGTATGCACATCACCCACGAGTCACGACGGTTGTCATGACCAATGGCACGTCCCATTACATGGTTCTTGGGATGCCAACGCTTCAATACTGCCTACGCTGCATTCTAGAACACTAAACTTACAGTGCATCATTGGATATAAAGTACCCTAGACCTCAACTGCACCCTATGCACAACTGTATGGTGGTCGGACTCTGATAGCTTTGAACCGTCGAATGCTTTTAGACCACTGCATAAAATGTCTCTCGGGACAAAGATGCAAGTTCTCATTCCGTATCTTCTTCCATAATTCCATCAAACATTATTCTTAGCCGGAACCATAAGATCTTCGACCACACCCAAATCAACCAACCAACCCAACACCACATTCAAAACACACAAACCACACATCAACATACGAACATCACCAGAAATGCACCGAGCCAGACTAACCCTAAACAAGCAAAAAAACAAAATCCCTTACACCAATTGAGCAGCAGAAAGCGCCCTGGTCGCCGACGCCGTCCCCAACTGCACCACAACTCTTCCCCTCTCCTCCTCACACGTCCTGAACACCACATTCTCCGTCCCTCTTTCCACGAAATCGACACTCCCAATACAACCTAGCCAGCAAACAAACCACAACCAATCGAACCCCAAATCCAAACAATCAACCACTCAAATCAAATCAAATCAATCAATCGTTTCTCACTGTTGACGATACGCTCGCATTTGAGGAGTTTGTGATCGATGATTTCCTCGCTGCAAGTGATATCGGCGCCGTATTCCGCCGATAGTAGCCGGAATGGGAGAGTGCCCTGGATTCACAGAGGAGGTGAGGAAAATGGAGATTTTGGGGTTTTAGGGGAAGGGAAGAAAGGGAAAGGGAACTTACTACTCTGACCATTGGTGCGAGGATGAGCTTGTTGGTGTAGTCCATGGAGGCGGTGGAGGGCGGCGGCGGGGAGGCCGGGAAAATACAGGGCTTAGGTTCAAGATTGTATTAGTATCGGAATAGCTGGACAAAAACCTTGATAATCTAAAACTTCAATTGCATTAGAGTCACTGGATGATGATCAAGCAATCGTACCGATTGATAGTAAAGTTTGGAAGGTTATTTATTGTTGTTTAATAAACGTTATAAAATATATTTTATCTGATAATAATAAAGTATGAATATAAATGAATAATAGTTAATTGAAAAGAAAAATAATTATAATAATAATTATAGGAATGATTTTTCTCATGATGAGTTTATATGAGTAAGGTTGTAATATGTCTCAAACGTCTATTTGAGAAAATATGACGGTACAGGGAATGATCCAATAAAAAGTCAATCTTGCTTGTACACATAAAAGTTAAGGATAGATTGTTTATAAAAACATTGAAGTGTAATGTGTTACTTTTCTAATACATTGAAGGGTGAAATATGGTATTGAACTAATACAAATCACAATGAGCATTGCTTAACATCCATAGAGCAGGAGCCTTAAAAAAATTTAAGAATTAAACTAAGAACATGTCATGTATGTGATATATTCTTAAGCTTGATTTTTGAGACTTAAGTTTTGCAATACCTCAAGGTTTATTGAGGTTAAGGGTTGATACAAAATTGTTTATACATGGAATAATTGGATCTTAAGGTTAGATAAAAATTTTATGTTGAGTTGTCATGTATGAGACTACAAACTTATCCTTATCTGTTTACAGAAAAATATGATTAACATGAGCTATGAGTATGAGACAATGTATGTGAGTTGATTTTCAACTAATAATTTTAAGATACGAGTTAACACTATTTGAGAATTCAATATTATAGTTAAGATTTAGATATTGAACCTAGATATCATTTGTCTTCATTTGGAGAATTTTTCTCGCGCAGGACAATCGAGTCACTTCATAGTCCAATATAATTAATAAGAATTTAAAACTTAAATTTTGTTTAGATTTTATCTCTATCTTATTATTATCCTATCTAGTATAAATAGGCAGTGGAAATCCATGAACTCTTCCGTAGTTCAAAACTTTCTCATCTTCTCACAAATCACAACAACAATACATCGGCTTGCTCTGTTGTGTATAATAGTTGTGTTCCTAGCATTATGTGGTGCGATGATTAGTATCATGACTTTTTTCGTCGTGGCATCTGAGAAATTAGAATTCCTTAACACTGTATATCATGATGGTTATATGTCTTGTATGTCTGATCGTGTACCGTGATAGAGAGATATGATTGTAGGATAATGTTTTGTGTTACTAATAAAGTTTTACCCCAAAGCAGAATCAGAGAGGAGTTCTACTTTCTAGTTGAAATGAGTTCGACTCTAAATTATAGATAACCCAGATTTTGATTAAGGAATGTTGCACCTCGCTGTTCATGGAACCATTTAAAATTACTTTCGATTAATTGTAATGCACTTATGGAAATAATATTTTATGAAACGGTGATTTGGATACTTTGATAATGACAAATTGGATGTATACTCCTAAAATTTTGAGTATACTGCTCATAAGGAGAAACAACATAAGAGGAGTCACAGAAATTGTCACAAAATACGCTTCGTTTCTGCAAGTAAGAATCGATCATCAATAATAAAAAGGTTTATTACAACTACTGAAAACCCTCTGGAAAGTAGGAATCCATTCTGAAAAACCTCTGGCTTTGACGGCACATTTCTTAAAAAAAAAAAAACCTTTAACACGAAATTGAGATATTAGTACTAAATTCTAGATGGACAAACAAAGCAGGCTATCCTGAAGCTGAAAAGTAATGTCGATCATGTGCCCAAAATCTGTAAAGATTGTGGGATCGACATTTACCTATGATAGTTCGACCTTATATTACCAACTTTGACTAAAGTATCTGTAATAAGTCACAAAACCTTTATGGGCGAAGGTTTAGGTCATCAATATGTTAAGATGACAATGATACCATAATAAAGAGCTTGGATCGATTTAGAAGACAACACATATATATATAAATCCAAACTCGAATGAAAATGTCAATCGATCGTTGGGAGTCTTAAGCATATGTGAGGTTAGGGTCATTAAAATTGTGGGTTAACCATTGACCTTGAAGGTCACTTGGAATTAGGAAGACAAAACGATGCGAAAGTGTTGTCCGCATCTATTTTTCAGTAACTCCTTCTAACTTATCTCTACTTAAAATCCTCCATTATTAGGAACCGCCAGCTTCATGACGTAAATGTTGGCCACGATCTTGGACAGTATGTAATATCGATCCAATCCACAGATTGTTCAAACCTCTCATCAATAGTGAAAGATGAGGAGTACTGTAGTAAGATGTATAAGAATCAATTCTTCCAAAAATCCGTCAATAAATGAGAAAAACAGTGATCAAATTTTCATCTCATGTTATGAACTGTTAAGAAATTTGTTATATCTATATATTCTAAAATCATGATAAAACATCCACTAATAGATATTATTCTTTTTATCTCATAATTCTTTTAATATTTCATCTTTTACGTTATTAAACATGTATTTTGAGGAATTTCTTTGTTTTTTTAACGACGTAAGCAAATTACGTTACTGGTGAAAAATTAAAGTATAAAACTTAAATCATCATTGATATTTCACGATAATTTTGCGAGAAATAATATTTGATCGTTATGTAGTATAAATTAAAATTTATATCGATATCTATGAAAATCACATTTGTTATGAGAATTATATAATATAAATTAAAACTTATATCGATATTTATGAAAATTATATTTGTTATGAGAATTATGAGACGAAGATAGATAGAGTATTAATTCAAACTTTAATATTGGAATGATTGAGAAACATTTTCTGTTTCAGGTACACCTCTGATGACTAATCACACTACCAAACTCGCGAGTACAAAGCCCACGTTTCTCACTTCTATACTTTACTAATGACACATACAGAAGTGGTGTGTGGGCCCACTAAGCCCAATCATTTTTTACTATAGGCCCAAAAAGGAACAGCCCAAATGTTGGTGCTAGCTGGACCGAATCAACCTTACATTGACTAAAAAAGGACACTTGCTTTTTAACCGATACCTTGTGCCACCAAAAGAAAACAGGAGGATATTTTGGTAAATCCATTGAAGCATGTGATTGAGGAGAAAGGTGACGTGAGGCCCAAGTTGGTCCATGCGGGGCCCGGGGCGTCGGATTCTTTGTCGGCTCCCTTGGCGTGATGCAGCTGGCGATTTTGGAATTGGACATATTTGCCCAGGCCCAGAGAAGGAAAAGGGTAAAACATTTGTCCCTTCATCATTTCTTATCTTCTGTGTATTTTTCTAACATAACCATGTGAGACAACCAAATTGATCGTGTTAACATCTGGAGGAAAAATCAATGTTATCGAAATTGTTTACCATCAGTAGACAAACACATTTAGCACTAAAATCAATGATCGCAAGCATTGTTTTCTCCATATTATAGGTCCAAATTAATTGAAACGTTTTGTCTTTTTAATGTTTTTTAACATAAAAAATACGAAATCAATCTCATCTGTTATAATATATCTACTAACTCTTTTTTCAATTATGCAACAACTATCACAAAAAGAATTAGTTCTTTATTAAAATGGATATAAATTCAATATACGCATAAAATCACGTGTCGGGTTAAAATGTTTCGATTAAAATTCCAAGGAAGGAGTATTACTTTCGTCTCATATATTTTATAATGACACATTTTTCAACATTTTTTGTTCTTAATTTTAACGATGTCAAAAAAATATTTTTTCGGTCAATGTTGAAATTCACAATTTAGTAGTACTATCATTAGTGTTTTTTTACGACAATTTTTTTTATAAAATATTGTTCGATCGTTTCACAAAGATTATAAAATATGTATCATTGTAATAATTTTGGGATAAAAAAATAAATCAAAAGAAATATTTATTGAAACTATTTGATTAATTTAAAGTTGGAAGGAAACAGCCTAATAAAAAAAAAAAGGTTGGAAGGAAACTCGATCACAAATAAGTTCTAATT
>LIEC01011591.1:0-108136 GCA_001925005.1 Drosera capensis
GAATACATGGGGAGTTGCAGCTGTTGAAGATACGAGGATTGTGTCTTTTAATATCAATCTGAATTTGAGTTTTTAACAGAATCGGTTCTTCAATAAAGTTCTGGTGGTTTCATGATAGTTAAGTCCCAAGTTCAAATCCTAACCTTTTTACATGTGGTGTTTGTTATGTAATGTTGACATTTGGTATGTAATGGAATAGTGCAATATTGTGTATGCATAAGTCTCGGGTAGGACTCTGACATGATGAAAAATGTTAAGATGGATTTGTAATTCGATTCCACTTATTGGCTTGAGGTTTTGATAATTTGTTTTAACAACACAGCGAGGAAGAGCAGGGTTAGCGGCATACTTACGGTTTTCAACATTCCTCGTGTCTCGTAAGGGTAACCTCCTGAAAATCCTCTGGTCGCGTCGGCTCTAAGGTACAACATCAACCACGGGTACTTCTCGGAAGTCTTCAGCTTGTGCTGAAACACCCAGCTGCCGACACCGACTTCCTTCGTCCAAACCACCTCATAGTATGAGATCCCATTAAGACTGCTACTGGTGCTGTGCCCCAAGTCGTAAGTCCCGCTAAACCTTCCTGTCATTATGGTGCCATCGTTTGATAACTTTGTCGCCTGATGCTCCATAGTCGGCTGATTCATGCACCCTTCTCCAAAGCATGGAAACCTTCCAGGGGGAAACGGTCCAGTCTGTACAATGAACACACATTAAACCACCAGCGCGCCATAGGGAAGATTTCCATGTATCTGTCATCTTTAAGACATTAGATCATGCACTATAAAATTTGTTAACGGACTGCATCCAAAGTACAGATTCCAACGAAACAAGTGCTCGCGGTCAGCTGACACACCTAGCCCAATATATGGTGGCTTCACCGGCTGAGTAACAAGGCGGTGACCGAGTATACTCGAATTAGGTAAACTACAACTGCAGTGTTATAACAGATGTGTCCTAAACAGTATAACTTCACAAACCTTTTTGCCGTTTGCTGGACAGAGAGCAGAAGTGGTGTCGTAGTTGCCGTTCTTTAGCATTACCATCCAGAAATGCCATGGATTAGGAATGGCTTGGACTTGGCAAAGAGAACCTAGATAGAGCTCCTTTTGGACAGCATACAGATCGGGGTTGTGCAATGCTTCTGGCTGCAACGACGGGAACGGATTCCCCACGCCTAGCTTGTTAACTTCTTCGGGTACCTTGTGGTTCAATGAGAAGCCTCCTGCCCATATGGATTCACGTAAAGCCTTCTGAAAAAGAATTCACTAAACCGAACACACAAGGAATTACTTGCTTTAGGAACTGTGTTTGTAGATCTTATAACATCCGTGTATTACACGTTGGAACTGTCGTTTGGAAGGAGTACACATAGGAGCAAGGAAAGTCGAATACCGCAACTCATGAAC
This sequence comes from Drosera capensis, assembly GCA_001925005.1. NCBI lineage: Eukaryota > Viridiplantae > Streptophyta > Magnoliopsida > Caryophyllales > Droseraceae > Drosera > Drosera capensis. Next base: position 1,410 of record LIEC01011591.1, read on the forward strand.
ATCGCCACCATAGATATAGCAGAACAAAGTGCCGTATGTATCCATGGGAAAGTAACTGTATCATTTTACTGGCATTCCATAATGATGCAGAAGGATGTCGCCGATAAACGTCGTCCAAATCCATTTCAATGATCATTTCTCAGCAAATTTCTTCTCCGCATTTGCGATTTTAAGATGTGAAATACAAATATGAAAAGTTGTTACTGCCTTGATGCATTCATCTAACTGCGAATTGGCTCTTGCAATCAATACATACCAAATTTGATAAGAAAAGGCCAATTGGGAACATATATACACATAAAGTTACAACATATGATACCATTTATCATATACATATATGCCATTCATATCAGTCAAAAAGGACGAAGTTGTTAAGACAATGAATGCAGTAGCAAAATCTGCCAGGGTAGTCGCTATCGCTCCAAATGTAGAAATATTTGACACATAACTAACCCAACAAAACCACCACGCAACAAGTAAATCTGTACCCAGCTCAGGTTCAATATCAAGAACAATAGTACTTTCTGGTAGTTTTCACACAAATGGTGATATTATCACATGATTTAAAATCCACCTAAATTCTCTTGCTGAAAACCTTATTAAAATCAAACTCATATGGAACGCTCATAGCGTCGAACCAACACGAACACGAGCACCCTTTTTACGAACTCATGGCACGCATTACGTGAGATCCACAAATGACTACTCCCAAAGAAACAAGCCAAAAGCAATTCCAGAAGCTGTAAAAATCAAAACTAATAATACGAACCGATAATAATAAGTTAACGTGGACAATAGTAGAATTCAAACCCGTGATCTCTATCAATAATACATCGAACTCGAAACCCAAACTGCACCTGAACACTCATAATGAGGGAACAAATTAATTACCCTTGTGAATGTCCGGAGGGGACGATCTGATTCTCCTGCCTGTTCTCGGGACACCGCAACCGCGGCCATTAGAAACGATATCAAAGCAATCGGCAGCTCTGGGGCTACCCATCCCAGGAGCTTCTTTGCCAACCTCATTGCAGAAATTCCAAGCTTCAAACGCCACTCTGAGCCCATCTCTCATCATGCCTGCATCTCCCACAGCTGAAACCTCATTACTAGAGGCACCAATGGGAGCTGCAGCAGCTAGTAAACTTGCCACAAGAAATAATGTAAATATGAGTTGATTTTTCATGTTAGAACTAGAATTTGGAATGGAAAGAGCAGAGCTCTAAGATCTGTGGCTTGTGGGTGTTTGTGTTTTTGTTTGTGCTTTGAAAACAGGGAAAATGGGAGAGGAAAGGTGGTGGACGAAGTGCTAATAAAGGCAACTCGAGCGCTGTAAACATTTGGATTTATGCTCTGCGTGGGATGACGACGTCTCTGTGCAGTTCAAGCTTTGGTATGTCTGTTGTGCGCTTTCAATATAAACTACGTACACCATCATTCCCGAAATTGCATAACTTCATGATTCCAAAAGAAACACAGAAAACAGGAAAAAGGAACATTGGTTTTATGGTGGACAATCTTGATAAACTTCGAGTTGGCTCAAAAAGCACTTTATTTTATATTAACGTATAAAATTTATATAAAAAAAAGACTTATACAATGTCAGCAAATTATCTTTCACGACCTCTCTTTTAATCGTTAGTTCAACCAGGATTGAAATTATCCTTTTTTTATTCTTTGATCCAACGGTTAAAAACAAGACCGCAATAACTAATTAGATAACGTTGCATTAGCCCTTTTTTTCTTAAAATTATTTATAATCTAAATGGTAGATGCATCATCATCATCATCCGATGTTATTGAAAGTTCGATAAGATAACAAAGTTTCTCAAGACATAAGCTAAATAAAGATCATTGGTGTACTAATAAGCATCAAGCACACAAGCATCAGATATATAAGAAACTTTTTACTATTTCAGTTTACGTGGATCAATTAACCGATATCTGATAAAATCCTACGGACAACCTGATCTCATAGAAGATCTTTCCCATGAAATATGCATAGACATAACAAACAGGGATGAGTATTCTTCAAAGTTTTGCCTTATCGAGCGAGAGTTTATGAAGGTATTTTTGGGAGGATCAAACACTGCTATATAAGTATATCATATAAAATTATTGACAGTTTAAATAACATGTCTTCACCAAATATTAATAGAAGTTTTTTTTTGTTAAACTATAAAATAGGGTAATAAAGCTCCTCAAAATATGTTGAATAAAAAAGATCTTTCTTAAAAATCGTCTCAGATAAATATAGGATTCTAAAATTATTAGTCTCTCAAATCTTTACAAAATAAAAAAGGGGTTGTCATGGTTCGCACACCAAAAATGCCCAAATCATTGTGTTGATCTCGAAGAAACTCATACAAGAACACCTCTCAAGCTTGTGGACGTTCTTCAAACGAGTAAGTCTTAGGAAGTACTTATTTTCGTCTAAATAGTTATAATTCCATTACGACGTAATTTGGTTTCATGATCGGATTGATCAGTCTACTAAACACCCCCCCCCCCCTCTCGGATATTACCCGACAAGATCAAATGCAATTTCAAGTTTAATAAGTAATGTAATTTTCCAAAACTTTGTCTATCAAACTGTAGTATATACAATAATCAGACTGTAGTACAGCCAGATTGAACTATTATACACCAATAGTAAACTTCAAATATTGCAGCCTATTAGCTACAGAAAAACTAGCCACCACAACACCGTCCCACCCTTTCTTTCTTTCTTTCTTTCTTTTTTTTTTTTTTTTTTTTTTTTTTTTTTTTTTTTGGAGAACGACAAACCATTTCCATCAGCATGAAGTCCGAATACAGCATATCCAATACAAATAAGCTCTTAACAGCAAAACGAGCTATATGGCCTCAACAAAACCATAATCACAGTCAACAAAATCAACTCAATAATAGATACAACACCAGTAGCAGCAGTCCATATTACTTCAGCAAGGACCTCCGGTTGCCGAGTCTGTTCTCTGTGAAGCCTAAAGACACATTCCTGCCATATGTAATAAACCATGGAGGCATGAATTTTTCTTCTAAGAATAGCAGTCACAATCTTTCCTCTTGAAATCTTCAAAAACCAAGGCAACCAACTCTCCCAAGGTCTATAAATCATCTTTATCTTTAGTCGACTACCAGGGATATCTAACAAGACCCTTACATACTCACAGGAGAAAAACAAATGGCTTCTCGTTTCACAGCATGAGCTACACAACGAGCAAGTATCCTCATAAATAATCCCCTTCCGACAGAGCCAATCTTTAGTTCTCAGACGACTCTTCGCCATCAACCATACAATAAATCCATGCCTCGGAAAAATACTCCCATGCCAAGCAAGTCTCCACCAGGAAACAGGAACAAATGGGATAAGAACAGCAAATAACTGCTTGAGATTTCCCTGAACCACATTGCAAGTATATTTCTGAAAGAGTTCATGTCTAGCCTTCAGCAAATTCTTCCATTGTCAAGAATCAGTTATCTTACGTTCAATACTATCCAGTGACCTCCCCTTCAAATAATAGTCATTCACCTATCGGATCCATAATCTATCTTCTTTATCTTCAATCGCCCATATTTGTTTAGCTAAAATAGCTAAGCTCCAATTCCTGAGATGAAAAAAACCAAGACCTCCAGCTTTCTTAGGAAGACATAACTCATCCCATGCGACTAAAACACGTTTGCCACCCCATGCCTTACCTATCCAGAGATAGGTTCGACATAGGGCCTCTATCTGATGTAGCAAGGCAAAGGAATAAGAAGAATTTGATACCAAAAATTCTGTATATCCAATATAATAGATTTAATCAACTCCACTCTTCCAGAATAAGAGAGCAGTCTTGCTTCCCAAGATGTGATTCTCTTGGTTATTTTGTCATCAAAGGCATATAATTAGCTATACCCAGTCTTTTTGAAGAAATAGGTATACCAATATACTTGACTGACAAGGTGCCAATCTGGAAACCAAGGATTCGAGCAAAGACTTGTTTTTTCTCCTCAGAAACCCCAGCAATAAGCAAGCTGCTTTTGGTCTGATTAATCTCTAATCCAAACACTTCAGAAAAATGGTCAAGCTGTTGTTTTACAAGGAAGCTATCATATGTAGCCTTACACATAACTATCAGATCATCCGCAAAAGTTAATTGCATAATCTTCTCAGTCTTGCACTTATGTGAAAGGGAAAACTGGCATGACTGCTCATGATTTTAAAGCATCTAGCTAGATACTCAATAGCCAAATTAAAGATATAAGGGAAGATAGGGCCACCTTGGCGAAGTCCATGTTTACCATGGAAAAAACCACGAATACCCCCATTGATATTAAAAGAAAAGCAAGGAGTACTGATACAGGTCATAACACACCAAACAAAAGAAGCTGGGAACTGTAAACCAGTAAGCAGGTTCGAAATAAACTCCCATTCTGAAACCCCCTTCCTTTCATAACCAAAAAGAATCTCTTGAGTTAGCATGATATTATCTGACATATGCCTTCCCTTGACGAATGCATTTTGAGAATCAGACACAATATCAAGGAGAATAATCTACAATCTCTTGGCCAAAACCTTCGAAATCAACTTATACAACACATTGCAACAAGAAATGGAATGAAAGACCCCAACTCTTCATGCTTGAGGAACTTTAGGAATTGAGCTAACCATTGTGCAGTTAATTTCAGAAAGCAGCTTACTATTATTCAAGAATTCCAAGACTGCCTGGCTTATATCCTCCCCAATAACAGTGTTGAGTTGTGGAGTCTGATTTGGACTTCGCTGTTGAATGGTTTTTTTTTTGCCCAAGTTGGGTGATGGGCTTTTGGCCCAAGTTGAGTGTTTGGTTATAAATACCCTATAATTGTAAACCCTAATTATGAGAGTGAAATTCCTTGTGTTGGTGCGGCCGTGGATTAGGTCAAATTGACTGAACCACGTTAAATCTCTGTGTTCATCGTTTCGCTTTATTGTCTTACAATTGCTTGTGTGCGTTTGAGATCTCGATCAATATACCCCAACAAACAGACCATGTCTTCTTGAAGAAGAGGACAGTATAACCATCCGGTCCTGGAGCACGATCATCTTCCATATCGACAACTCAATCTCCCGTTTAGCATAAGGGGCATCCAGAAAAACCTTATGAGTAGGACTAACAAATGGTCTCACCTGCAAAGTAAAACCATCAATAGCTCTATAAGATTTAGAAGTCCCCAGCAGCTTTTGATAATAAGATATAAACTCAGAGCAAATGGAAGGAGGATCCATAACTCTGGATCCATCAGCAGAGATCAATCTTGGAATTCGAGCTCTCCTCTTCTCAACTTTAATATAGGTATGAAAATATTTAGAGTCACGATCAACTCCAGAATACCAATTAGCTTTGGCCAATTGTTTATAATACATCGCCTCAGATTGTTCCAAAAAACGAAGTAGCCTTTATTCCAACATAAGAGCATATGTTTTCCCATCAAAACTAACAGACAGCTGAGACTGAATTTGTAGAGGTCAGTTCTAGCAGGTAGAACTCTTATGGTGTAGTACCCCAAAATTTCGTACTTTAAAAATAAGTTAAATAGGTATATAAATTTCGCTATTTAATATGAAAAGTAAATATGATTAAATATAATAAAATAGTAATGTTTTATCGCTATTTAAATCACATGTAAAATACCTATATTATAAACCCGTGAATAAATTTAACGAAGGAGTAATATTATAACATTAAAAATGTTACGTATTAAGGGTAATCATTCTAATCCTAGAAAATTTGGATTATTAAATATGATACAATATTAATATTTTTGGGATAATTAAATCGACGAGAATTAATTATCGGAAAATTAATATTACGAAATTGAGATAATGACAATCTGACGAAAACTTAATAAGGATATATTTTACCCTTCGTACACTTTGCAGTATTTTTTTTCTCGCCTGTGCTTCGATTTCCCGCACGCAATAGCAAGTCAGTGTATGATAAAAGTACCTTTACCATATTGCTTGCAATCCTTGCTTCGGCAGTATATCATGATACTCCCTCCCTGTTTTCTTCCTCTTCACTCAGAGCACCACGCCTCACAATCATCAAACACCCCTCACTACCACCATCATCAAACACCCCTCCACCACCAACATCACCACCGTGCCACCACGAACACACCACCGTAGCCCCCCTTCCCCAATTCTTTTCTTCTTCACGAAGAACCAAGAACTCGAAACCAAACCATAGCCGAACCCATCACCATCACTCATCGACACCATCATCATCTTCTTCTTCACTGAACCTCCACCACGACACCACCCTCACGACACCCTCAACAACATCATCCTCACCATCACCCTTCCACCATCGACGCCACCACGCCTCCGGCCATCGCACCACTTCGCCTAGCCACAAAACCACCTCCCTGACCACCAGATCACCACCCTAATTGTCCCCAGCATCGGAGACCCTCACGGATCTTCCTCGTCCATGCAACTCCTCCATGCCTCTTCATGAAGTTTCGACGAGAAAACCATAATAAACAGCTTTTCGAAGAAACGCTACGACTCCGAATAAAGACACTGAGGATGTATGACTTGGTTTCATTATCTTAGTGATATGAACTAACGAAAAACGAATGAAATTCTATATATGTGTCCTTGAGTTGTGAAGGTGGAGCATTGCGCGTCCCTTCTTAAATTCGTTGGATTGTTGATCATTTTTTATGAAATTATTATGAAGGTTGAGTATTACATCCTTTGAAATTGTTATGAAGTGTTTCTTCTTAGATCCATTGGGATCATTCATTGTTTCTTTAATTAAGCCTGGGTGACTGATAAATTCATTTTTCATAATTACATAAGATGACATTTTTCTACTTTCTTTTCTTATTTACTTTTTGAGTCATCGTCGGGGGAAGAACTAGCTAGGGAGCGATGGACATCCCCATCCTCTTAGCATGCATGTAGCTGCTTCGACGTCGTTGTGGCGGGGCCATGGGTGACTCTCTACAGGGAGGCTCAAATCATCTCAATGCAGGCATCCAATACCTCATTAAAAGCGCACATAAGGTGTAAGGCGACGTACGAAACATACAGGTATGGAAACATAATCTCATGGGTAGCCCGACTGAAGATTGACGTACTATCTCTGTACTTTGAATCTATCATGTCTTTGGAGTTGTTTTTCGAGTCGAGTCATGGCCTCGTGGTAATAAAGAGAAAAAGACATAAAAGATATAAAGACATATAAACGAAAGTACTGTTTGATATGGCGCATATATTTTTCTATAAGTTATGAAAATGTTTTATTGGGACTCATCGATTCGCGATAGTCGAGGGAGTGCTTTGCAAACGAAACTCATGTACTCTAGGTTACCGAGTTTTATACTCACGGGTTATATTTTTCATTTGTAGTAAAATCAGTAGGTTGATGATAAAATCCAATAGAGTAAGGACTGCATGCATATAGTTTATCACACCTTCTTATGGACTAATATATCAATTTAGGCATATTTTGGTTGCATGTAACTAAAGTGGTAGATTTTAGCTTACCGGAAGCATACTCTTAACATGTAAGGAACACTTAGCCACCCTATGTTCCCATCTAGAAAAACGGGAGCATTTAACAGGAAGCCACTCATAGCTCACTTGCTGCTTAAAAACTTTATTTCCAGGATCCTTAAAGCAAATCTTCTCCACGACCTCATCATGAACATCAACATCCACAAGTATTCGGGCATAGGAAATTCGTTCCATAGAGACTGTCATAGTATCAGTACGTATGGGGTACCCACTCTTACAGGTCATGTCAAGAGTGCACCCCAAAGAACCAGACAGGTGTCCCATCCAAAGAACCATCATCAAGCAAAAAATGGGGCTCCCATTCATGAAGAACAAGGGGCTATGATTTAACAAAACATGTATTCTCGAGAAACTTCATCTTGTCCGAGGCACTGTCAAACTTAAAAATAAAAAAACCCTCATCATGAAGCAATAACCTCGGTTTCTTAACACCCTTCAACACAGAGAGATAAAGCGATCTATGGCCACAAAATGGTACCTCTACAAAAGCACATAACCAACAAGAGCATTAACCCATACAGATCGAGCTTTCTTCACCTCATCAACTGAGATCTCAATTTCCTCATTATGCCTACAAATATACTTTAAATGCAATCCTTACACTCTATTCAAAGAGATCATCTTAGTAGACCCTTGCACATCATCAGATTGAACAATAGCAGGGTTACATTTGATTTCTCTTTTTCCACCACATCGGCCGAACTCATCGATTTTTCTTAGATAATAACACATCATCTACAACAATATCATCTAACACCTCCATCATCACAACATCAAACTTCTCTTCAAAAGCCATCACCTCCTGAGAAACAGCAGAACCATCAGAACCCTAGATTTTGAAAAAACAGTAGGAGAGGACCCTTCCCTTTTTCGATCACCAACCACTTTTACACTCTTCAACTTATCTTTCTCCACCGTAGAACCACCACTTTTTCCCATCTTCGAGTCATGAAACTTGGCCAGGGACACCGTCTTCGTAACCACCTTGGGAGGATGACCACGCTTACCACTAATAAACAAGAGGATAAAGGTCACCAAAAACTCCCGCCGATCACCGAAGAAATCACTCTCTCATCGCTCTTATTTAATATTTTCCAATCAAATTCCGGTTTTGATGAGCCCTTAAAAGAAGTATGATGAAAATCAGGCACAAAAAAGGTGAAAAGCTCCCTATAAAAGACAAAAAAGAGAGCGCAAAAAAGTGCTATACCTGTGGGATGGAAGGTCATCGGTCTACATCTTATAAAACTCTCAAATACTTTGTTGATCTTGATCAAAAATCCATTAAAGATAAAGATAAAGTGCCGAAACCAAACTTCATAGATGATGAGTCTCAATTAATTTCACCGCCCGAAAAAATTTCAAATTTAACTTGGTGTTCCAATACTGAAATAAACTATGAAGATGTTGAATTTGAAATCTCTACTTGTCCTTGAAGTTGTACTAATATATTTTCAATGTATGTTCTCTCTTTACTGTCTCAAACAATGTAATAAACTTTGTATTAATAAAAAATTTATTTATAAAATTATCATGGAAGATATGTGTATTATTGATAGTGCAACGACTTATACAATTCTTCAAAATAAGAAATATTTTTCAACTTTAATGATAGGTAGAGAAAATGTTAATACACTATTTGGTACTTCAAATATTATTGATGATTTTGAAAGTGCTAATTTTTACACTATCAAATAGTATGCAAATCCATATCAAGCATGCTTTATACTCCCAAAAGTCCAAAAGAAATCTTCTAAGTTTTAAGGATATTCTTCTTAATGGTTTTCATTTGTAAAGTACAAGTAAAGATGATAAATAATATCTTTATATAACATCTTTTATTTCTGGAACCAAACAAATCCTTGGAAAACTTTTGATTTTCCATCAGGGTTATATTTTGTCAAAATTAAGGTTATTGAGTCGTAGAGTGTAAAGGGTTCAAAGTCCATTGATTCCAATACGATTTTGTTATTACACGAGATACTTGGTCATCGTCATATAAATGAAAATATCAGTGGTCATCCTCTTAAGAATAAAAAGGGCGCTTAAAAAAATAACAGTAATCCTTATATTCTTTATTCACAAGATAAATTAATCATAAGACCTTCTCGATCAAAACTACCTTCTGAGTCACCTTTATTTCTTGAAAGGATTCAAAGAGATATTTATATTCCAATTCATCCATCATTTGGTCTATTTAAATATTTCATGATTTTGATTGATGTTTTTACTAGATGATCTCATGTATGTCTTATTTCTACTCGTAATGTCTTTTTTGCCAAAATTCTTCTCACTCAAATTATTAAAGTCTATTCAATTTGATAATGCTGGAGAATTCACAGATATCTCAGTAGAACACCCCGTTCCTCATGTCCGTACATAATATGGTTTAGTTGAGTCATTGATAAAAAGAATTCAATTGATTGCTAGACCTTTTTTCTTGAAAACAAAGTTGTCTATCTCTACTTGGGGATATATGGCATTACATGCTACAAATCTTATTCTCATTAGGTCAACGGCTTATCACAACTTCTTCCCATTACATCTTATAAAAGATCAAGAACCAAATATTTCTCATCTAATATATTCCTATTGCATCACCATAACGTACTAAGATGGGTCTACAATGAAGACTTGGAATTTATGTGGGTTTTGATACGTTTTCTATTTTGAAATATCTTGAACCTATTACTAAAGATCATTTCACGACACATTTTGCAGATTGATATTTTGATGAAATTTTATTTTCCACTTTGGACAAAAACTAATATTGTACTTAAACCAAACTCAGAATTTTCTTGGGAGATAATGAGATTGCATAGAATAGATATTCCTACAAATAAATGTGAAACTGAAATAAAAAGAATTATTACCTTTCAAGAAATTACGAATCAAATACCTGATACTTTTAATGATGCAAGTAAAATTATGAAATCGCATATACCATGTAATAAATATGCTTTCAAGAATAGAGATACCTCAGAAGAAGGATATTAGTAGGACCTTGCTAAGGTTTATATTCTTGATGGTAAATAACACTTGAAGCGTGGAAGACCAATAGGTACAAAAGAAACTATACCACGAAAAAGGAGTTGTAAAATTGGTATCTCAAATGTCCTAGAAGAAATAGAAATCTCATAGAAGGGATTATCCCCTGAAGAGGATAATGTCCTTGATGAGATTGCACAACCTGAAAATCAAAAGTTCTCGATCAATTATGTGCATACAAATCAAATAAGGGATCGAGAAGATGTCATTGTTGATGACATATTTGCATATGCTATTGTATCAGAAATTGATACGCCTCCTGAACCCAAAAGTGTTCAGGTATGTAAACAAAGGGAGGATTGACCAAAATGAAAAGATGTTATCAAGGTAGAATACAATATTTGTTTAAAAGAGAAATGGTTGGGCATGTAGTTCCAACACCAAATGACATTATCCTTGTTGGAAATAAATGGATTTTCGTTCAAAACGAAATGAAAGAATGAGATTGTGAGATATAAAGCTAGATTAATAGTCCAAAGATTCTCAGAAATATCTGGTGCAGATTATGAGAAAATATATTATCCAGTAATGGATTGAATCATTTTTCATTTCCTAATTGGTTTGGAACCCATGGAAAATCTTGAAACCAGTGTCAAGGATATTGTGGCGGCATTTTTTAATGGATCCCTTGATATGCAATTGATGCGTTTATATATCTTACTAATTGCACAAGGTCAAACATTGATTTTACCATTAACTTATTAGTAAAGCATAGTTCAGCTCCGACAAGAATACACTAAAATGGAATTAAGCACGTCATGCAATACCTTCGTGGAAGTGTTGATATAAAGCAATTTTATTCAAGTGGAGTGAATCCACACTAGTTGAATTTGCGGATGCTGGGTACTTGTCAGATCCACACAAAGATAGATCACAAACAGATTATGTATTTACTTTTGAAGATATCGTAATATCATGAAGATTGGTGAAGCACACTCTTATAGCAACATCTTTCAACCATTCAGAACTTATTACAGGGTGAGACTAGCTGAGAATGTGTGTCACTGAGATGCATAATACAACATATACAAGAGTCATCTGGGATATCTTCAATTCGTGGAAAGCCTATAATCTTATTTGAAGATAATGCAGTTTGTGTTGCACAATTCAGAGGAGTCTACATCAAAGACGACAGAACAAAATATATATCTTCAAAATTCTTCTGCTCACATGATATTCAGAAGGATGGGATCATTGATGTGCGGCAAATCCATTCAAATGACAACTTGACAGATATATTCACAAAAGCATTACCGGGAGCAATCTTTATGAAGCTTAGGCACAAAATATGAATAAGAATGCTTAATAATTTTCTTGAACAAAATTTCAATGTTGAGGGGAAGATTGTACACTTTTTTTTTCGCCAAGGTTTTTATCCCACTGGGTTTTGTTTTGGCAATTTTTAACGAGGTAATCTTAATATGTGATAAATACATCAAGGGGAAGTGTTGTGAATTATTCAAATATAATTACCCTTTGAAAATGATGTATTTACACGTAAGGCTAGATATTTTCTTTAGATCTCATCTACTTTTGAGGTTATTAAAAGTGCTTACCTAATTAACTATTAATTAGACCTAATCATCTCAATTAAGTGAGAAAATTAGGTGTTGATTAATCTTGAGTCCTATAAATAGATCTCATTTGTAAGAAGTTATGTACATAATTTAAGAGAAGAAAAATCTCTTTTTCACTTTATTTTCTCTCTTTAAAATAGTTTAATTACTTTATTAATTTTGATGTTTAGTATTCGACGAAATCAAACCGAATATATCGACGAATCGGTTCAACATTCGCAAGCACTTGTTTTACAACTATAGCTTCATTGTATGGGTTTATACTCGAAAATGTTGGCTTAAAGATTGGAAGCTAAGAGCAAGTCTAGTGGCATAGGAAAATGAGTTGCCATTGTTCAAATATAGCAATTGGCTCAACATGCTTCACTCTAATTTGCACTAGCTTGCGGAATTCCTTATCTATTCTAGTTTTGTTGTTATGACAACGTTCCATTGCTTTGCTTTGCTTCCAATACAGATGACAGAGGTCCAATCTAAAGCATTCGCTTTGCTCAGCTCCTAAGCAATAAGACTGCTTGTCTGCAATAGTCCAGCTTTGCTTTTCTTTTGCACGATGATGATGCCATATGGCTTTTATTCCGTGAACATAGCAGTCAATCCAGATTGATGAATCGAACCAAGCGCAATACATATCTAGGATTCGGCTATTGCATCAAATAATTAAAGCATTAACTTGCTACGTCTTTGTACAAAACAGTTTTGACCCATTTTATTGATAGTACTTAAGCATATCATGATCGAAACAGCAAGCATTTATCTTGACTATGGCAAACCATTTGCGATTGTGGCTGCTTCGGCTACTAATCAGTTGTAGCCTTCGGAAGATAGAACTCGTAGTTGCAGTCATCATAACCTGCAGAGCCAAATACAAGACCAGGTAATCAGCTTGCACGGACCATAGTGAAAACCAACAAAAATTTTACTTCAAAACATCGACTGGGTTAAATATCTTATCGGTACTCGAGATTCAAAGCCCATTGAGTATATGCAGTCTTCGTCCAAGTTCAGCAAATGTTTGATTTGGGAGACACTATTACTATTTTCCTATCATCTGATTTTTGCTTCTAATCTATATACCTATTAGTAAGTCAGCAGTCAGCACATGGATTTTTACAACGTTTATCAGTAGCTAGACACGTTATCGTCAAATAAGGAAAATGGAGTGGAATTAAGGACTCATATCTTGAGATAGGAGTTACTTGGATCAGTGAGGACGATGAGGCCGGAGTTCGTGAAGTTGCAGTTCCACGGATTCCTTCCACTTCTTTGGTAGTACAGATTCATGGCCACAGAAGCATGGTTTATGAAACTTTGCGGTTCAAAGCACGTGCCACCTGCCTGAATAAGAGCACAATTGACATGGTCACATGAATACGCTATATTATCCAGCAGTTCTCTTCTGCTAGCTGAAGGCTTCGCAACACACCATGTCTTCCCTGCAGCAATCACCTGCGTTTCTCCTATACACATCAACAAATTGCATTTTAAATAAGACTAGACAGAAGACGCTAAGAAGATTGTTTTTTAACAACCAGCTAGCCTTTTGCAACACTAACATTTTCCTGTAAATATAGAATCACGTTAGAACCAAGATAAGGATACCTGATTTCAGGCACACAAACATTAGAATAAGTAAGGCTAGGGTGGTATTGGAAAGCAAAATCTTAGCCATGTCAGGGGGTAGCGTCGATTCGATGATCATGAACAAGCGCCAACCTTAAGTATGCTTCAATTGAGTTCTAGTTTATGGTTCAGGTGGGAAGAAATGGATGTGAAGAACATTGTGCTAGAACTATGATCTTATATAGAACTCTCCACATGAATCCAGCAAGTCCATGTGGAGGATGGAAGCCGCTTGATTCTTGTGGGTTTTGAGTATCTTTAAAGTAAAGATCCAACTATGATAGATGCATTTGATTTTAGTTTATTTTAAGAAGATGAAAGACGTAGTTAGTTACCTACATTTTGACAAAAGAGGAGCAATGTTATTCATACCTTAACAAGTGTTCTCTCGAAAACGTTCATCGAGAGGTAAAATAATGGGCAAAACAACGGTTTGAAATAGGTATGTTTGACCATATATTTGAACATGATAATATATTAGGCTGTTTGAAAATTATATTTAAAATTAACCATCAAATTTTTCAAAATCGATTTCAGATGTGAAAAATAAATATCCAAAATAACTCATATGATTAAAAAAATTATGTGGAATAAAATAATTATCCATATTGAAGTTTTGGTTAGAAAGAAAGACTTTACACCTTAACATGAAAATGGGTTTGGCCCCAAGGACACCCAAATTTGCATGAGGCGAGAGGCCCTAGGTGAGATCCTGAACACACGCGCGACCAATGACGAAGGTAGGAAACCCCGTTAGTTTTTGAAAAGATTAATTCAGGTATATGATTCAGCGCACATATTGCTGCAGTCCATCATAGCTTAGTGGCCAGGTATGGTTGATGCTCAAATCTCCGCGTCGGAGATCAATGCTTCATTGCGCAGCAATGCAAGTGGTTTTTTCATGTTTTATTTAAGTTTCTTCTTTTTCTATGTTTTCTTTAATTTTTTATGCTTAGATAAATTTTTATTTAATTTTATTCATTTGACATTCCACTTTTTTGTGTTATAGTTTCAGTTTGATTACAATATTTTCTTATGCACTTCTTGTTCAATATAGATATTGTTTGTTTTTTTTGTTGAGATCCGTTTAATATCCTTTATCTACATAGCTTTTATATATTATATGATTCATATATAATTATATAAATTAATATTGTTAAATCTATCAATTTTTATTCAGTTTTTTCAATGTGTTTTAATCTTCCTTTCACACACATATATATATATATATATATATATATAGAGTTGTAAGTGATCTCTCTCTCTCTTTTTTTCAATGTCTTCTAATTGCTTTGATTTTACTTGTTGATCTTTCTTGCTTTCTGAATTGAAATTCTCCTATTTACAGAGCTCATGTATTGCTTTTTCATACAATACTTCATGGAGTATTTGTTTTTTGTTGCTAATTGTTTTCTAGTATTTATTTTTAAGGTTGTTACATAATTGTCCTTATTAACTCAAATTTCTGACTTAGTCATTACTCACGTCAACCCGATTCTATTCACCTGTCAAGTTTTATAAACACAAATTCTCTTAAAAGTTGATTATCAAAAATTAATTATCAACGATAACGTATTTATGATACAATGAATTAACCCTTCACCAACTAATCTATTTTCCAATAGTTTCTCTGTTCCCCATAACAATATCTATGATGATAAATTTTCATTGCCACACACCTCCCGCGCAGTAACATATGACAGCCACTGAGGCGAAGCAGATAAGACGGTATCTCGTCTGCTGCTCACGCAAGTCCGAGATTCGCAGCGCCGCTCATCTCATCGATCTTCATCAACTATTTCACGATGCATTGTCGTCTCAATTCAGCCAATTTCACCACCACACCTCCCATTCATCCCTCACACCTCCGTAGCCATCGATCCCTGCAATCTCCGTCGTCGTCGTCGCCATTGGCTTCGTTTTCTCATCGGAGACTTTCGCTTCGTCGGCGATCCCTCGGTTTCTGCCGTTGCTCGATCGCCGGAGCTTCGCGAGATGAGACGTTGCGGCGGCCGCCTGCGGCTAGTTTTGAGAGAGTAGTAGTGGATGCGGCTGATGCTGGTGGTGATGGAGGAGAAGGAGGAACAGAGAGCGATGGTGGTGGAGAAGGAGAAAGTTGGAGTCCGTCGCGGATCCAGGTGCCGAGGCAGAGTTATATTCCGGTTTCGAAGAGAGATCTACTCGACGCCCTGGTCTCGGTGATCGGAAGAGATTCCGATGATGGTGGCTTGGTCGGCCGCCAGTTTCTGCTCCTCTCCAAGTACGCCTTCGTTGATTGTTGTGTTGCTTCTGTTCTGATTTATTATGATAATGAGATGCACTGAATCATGTATTGCTTTAGCAATTTGTAAAAATGTGGACTCAGAGGTGATGTTGAGATAGATAACTACACTCTATTGGAGAAGTTTGCGATTGCAGGTGTTTGGATTCGATCCTTCATGCAGAACACAAGTCTATTTTGGAGGAAATGAGGGCTGATTATTCGCTTTATTGTTCAAACAAGTTGGACAAGAGGGAATCTGGAGGGGATCATGGGAAGGGTGGAGAGGTACTTGGTGTGGCAGGTTTGAACGGTAATGGTTGCGTAAGGATTAGCTCAGATGAAATGGTGGGACACGAAACCCAAATGCCTTGGAGTAATGACTTAAGAGCAATGTGTATGCCTAGCAGTGGCAAGCAGGGAAAGAGTAGTGAGGGCTCAAGGTTTGTTCGTTCTAAGTGCGCATCATTATCTGAACATTCATTTCATCCTAATCTTGCTACAGAGAATGGAAGAGAGGCGGTGTGTTATGGGTTGTGGGATTTGTAGAATTAAGACTCTAACTACTAGATCTTGGTATGTTCCTTCCATATTTTATTTGCTTATAAAGGGTGGATGTTGACCTCGCAGAGGATGTTGCACAATAGAGGAGAATGAGGTCATTATATCCATGTACCTGAATCCATGCAATTGAATCACGGGCTCTTTAATTGTGGTTGAGGTTTCATTAACTAGAAAATAGTTCCTTCGTGCTGGAAAAGGCATGTGCTAACCTGTTTTCAAAAGCTCTCGAATTAGTGGATTAAGTGCCCGCTTCAATTGCCTGCCTAGTCATAAAGTTGGTTTCAGACTTTCCTGAAACTTTAAGTCTCTGTTGCTTCGTCTTTTCTTTCTGTTTGTTGTGTAATCATATGAGTTTCAATTCTGAGTTTGATTGAACTGATCTTGCAGTGTGCCAAGTTTTGCAACTGCAACACGTTTTCAGCATTCGTTCATGGAGCTACTATCCAATGCTCAGTTTGAAGAACTATCAGTTAGAGATTTGTTGTTGACCTCAGCTTTAAATAGTGATTATCTGCTAACACTACCAATTTATGTCGATTGGAAGAAAGCATCTGCATCGAATGCAATTATATTCAGGTGAGGTTCAAACTTCTTTACATTTTCTTTAGGGTACCCGCCACTCTTCAGTCTGACGCAATTTTCTGCAAAGTTAAATTTGGTTCTGTTAAAGCAAGATTGAAACAAAAACCAGTATCTAATTTCAAGGAGAAATCTATCCTAAAAACAAATAAGTTCATCAGTAAGCAGTTCCAATCCTTAAATGATAGAGCATTTCCGGAAAATTTTCAACAAACTTTTTTGTTTTGGTAATTTTCTCACGGATATCGACTATTTAGCCACTCCAGGAGCTGAAGAAGAGTTTGCTCTTTCTTTGCAGTAGTGTTTCAGCTACCTGACCTCTTGATGGGCACAGGCCCTTGTTTTTGTACGCCCAAAATTTTCTCTTTTCAATATGCATTAGTTAACTTTTAAACACTAGTGGTGACATATACTGAACTCATGGTACATCGACAAGAATGCACATTGGTTCGTGATCTTTCCCATTGCAAGGCAATGCATCCATGGGTTTGTTGATTTTATTTGGAAGCAATAGCATGAGTTTCACTCTATGAGATCTAGCTAATGCAAATTTGTCCTGTCACATCAGAAACTTGTCTATGCTCTTTTAATATTGTTCACATCGATTTAATTCAACTTCTAAGCATAATATTTTGTTTAGTCGTTTCCAGAAATCTCAATATTCTAGTGGACGACTAGAATTCGTGCTCTATCTCAAATTTTGTTCTGCATTTCTGAGTCCAAACTTATTTTTGTTCTTTGTTGCTGTTGGGGTTTCCCTTCATGTCATATATGAAATCTTTGATATTCGTTAAATTTTTATTTTATTTTTTATTTTTATTTTTGGTCGAATTGTAGTCGTTCAAGTTCAGGAGCTATATATAACCTCTTTGGTGCTTTCGACTAAGAAAGCTGAGCCTTATTTGTTGAATGAATTGGCAGGCGTGGATATGTTACGGAAAAGGAGAAGGGCTTGTTAATTGGTGAGAAACTTGATTATCTACAGTCAAAGCTTCTGCAAGGAGCTTTTAGCATCGTATCAAAACCTTTGAGAATTCTCGGTCTCTGGATAAACCAGGTATCTAGTCTTTCACCTTACATGGTCAGTCGTCTATTTAATAAATGTTCAAACCATTTCTGGATTTAATCTTTTTGTAGGGATGATGGAGTTTTCATGCTTATCCTTTTAAGCTTCAAGCCTTCACAAGAGATATATTGCTCGTTGCATATATAAGTATAATGACAGCGAAAGATCCTGGTGTTGAACATGCCTACACTAATTCTTTGAATGTTCATTTACTCTGGTTGCTGATCGATAGTGTAAATGAGTACTAGCTGTAGTCAAATTACCTTATTGTGTTCACTTGAAGTCTTGACTCCAGCTTCATATACAAGCTTCAATGTGCCTGGGAGTAATCTTCAGTTGGAAGCATCATTACTTTGATTGAATTCTCTACTAGTTTTAATGCTCTTGCTACAAACGTCTCTTGAATGGCTACCCTGTAAAACAACATTAGTAAACAAGCATCAGAGAATCTGATTTTGAACAGGAAAGAAGTACTCCTTGGCAGGAAATATTTTAACATCAATATCAATTTAATGCAAAAGATTCCTATTAACATCTTGAACCTAAGAAGCTGTTTTATAAAAAAGTGAACCAATGAAAGTATATCCTGAACATGAGTATCTGCTTAAAATGCCGTCTTCCTAAACAAATTATCAATATTTTTACAATTGACTACCAGCATGATCTCAGCTCTCTGATGTGGTGAAAATTTCCAATGAAGGTAGCAAGAGAGGGCCTTGCCGTAAAAACATATTATTGAGTTCTGATTACTACCTCTCTCATTCATCCTTTCTTCTGCTCTTTTTCTTCCCTTTTACTACATCACTATCCCTGCATAACTTTGGAGATGTATATAGTAATTGAACTTCATTAAAGATGTCATGTTTCAGCAATTCTTCATATATCTGTCACCCCTAAGTCTGTGGATGATTCTTTTATTTTCGCATAATAGCACAGGCACTTGAAAGTGGTGGTCAGAGAAGTAAAATACAAGTTTGGTTGAACAGAGTCAAGCTCTGGCTAGAGGAAGAATCTTCAGGACTGCATTCTTATAAAGATCAAGCTTCCAATGTGGCAGATAATCTTGACCACGAGTTTGATGCTGACCTTCCAATATGGGTGGCAGCACAGAGGGCTGCCAGTCGTTATGAAGGGCTCTTGTCATCAACTGGACCTCGTGGAAGGTTGTTAAGAAAGTTTCTTACCTGGATGGGGCTTATACAATCAGTGCCAGATATGCCATTACGGCTTGGTGATGATAACACCCCTGCTGTCGAACCCTACTTAAGGTTAGTTCTTATCTCTATATGCTCTTGTTGTCTCTGTATGTTCATTCTTTATGCGGTTTTGCTCATCTGTTTTGCATAATTAAGGAAACTCTGTATTTATGGTAATATACATACCCTGATACATTTTTTTATTATAGTGGCTCTCATCCACATTAAATTTTCCATGAATTTGACATTTAGTAATATTTTATATCCAGGCCAGTTTCAATCTCGAGAATTACACTCACTGATATATGGAGACCTGCAACAGGTAAATATTGTGGCAATGATATTTGGAAGATGTTGAGAACAACCATTTCGATCATTTTTTCTCGTTCTGTTCTCCAGGTAATGGATTAATGCTTTCGTTTTGTGCCAAGTCTTAGTGGATTTTCAATTTGATTTGTGATGGATAATAGCTGCTGACTGGAATCTTACTATCTTATCCTGTGGATCTCGTGGATGATAATACTTCTCTTTCTGAATCAATAAGCTTTAGTTTGGTAATTGTGAACCAATCCTAGATGTAGCCAACCATTTTATTTTTAATTCTATTGGTTTCACGGCGAATTCAAAATCCCAGATGATCCGTCCACCTCCCGGTGCATTCATCTTCATCGTAATGCAGCCAACCATTCATGTCTGAGGGTTCAACCATCTCAGATGAAGATCTCATTGTTAAAAAAGGACAAGATTGTGGTGTCATGTAAAAAAACTCATGAATTCTTTAGTCCGAGGAAGTGGTTATGGAGACTTTCTTAGCATTAAGCAAATATTAATTGTCTTCATTCTGTAGTTGTTTGTGGTGCGTGTATCAACTTGAATTGGCATGTCCCTGTTGGCCCCCTTTTCTTTTCTTTTCCTTTTTTTCCCCTTGTGGATCGGTTCATTTATGTAGAATTTGTTCTTTGATATCCATACTGAACTAGTGGAACGATGCTACTTTTCTAAGTAAGTTTGGCCTTGTGGTGATGTGCATATAGGATTTTGGTCGCCTTTTCAATTTAAGAAGATGAAAGACATCAGAGCTAATTAATACATAACTTCAGAGTCCTAACCCCTCCTCCCTCTGTTCTCAGTTATCTTTGTTGTATTTGCAATCTGTACTCTTCTTGTTCTGAGTGGTCAAAAATGGGAAAAAGCAGGTGAACTGTCCCCATTTGATGACGTACCCATTCTTTTTTGTTATGTGTATCCAATAGGAGAGAAAGTTAAAATGTATAAGGCGGCTGCTTAATATATACTTTGTTTGCTTATAGGAACCTGCATTTGACCAATTAATTTTGCTTACTGAGGAGACAATTGAGGATGGAACCGGAGACAGCTCTGAGATTCCTTCATTGCAGTTGAGAATCTTTGAGAAAATTCCCATTCCAGATTTGCCAGTAAAGTATTCTGATGCAATCCTATGTTGAACTTCGTAATATTCAATTCTTTTCTATAGGCCGAGATTGATTTCTGAAGCTCATGCTTAATGTATATTAAACATTTTCCCCTCCTATCCTTTATTTTTCTGTATTCTGGGTTATACCTCATGAATTCCACCTTCTTTCTTTTCAGGTCATTTTTCCTAATAAGAAGTTATCTTTCCGTATTCTTGACACGGTGTGGATCTATCAGATTTAGTCTGAATGCATTATTTGTGTTTTGCGATTGGTAACCGATTTTTATCTTACCGTTCAATTGTTGGTTGCTCGTGACTATTATTCTTCTAGTAATCACATACTAAGTTCTTATACTATATCGTTAAGTTAGACCTGGTACTCAATTTCCTCCTTGCATGTCAAGCCCCATGCTATGTGGCAAGAAAATACTACTGTACTAGTTTTTTTTTTCCTATCACTGAAGCGGCATTACTATTGCAAAAATCTGAAATTTATTGCAAAATCCGGAAAATTTGCAAGGCTTATACAGGCAGTGATGGAACCTGAACTGGAAACCAATGTTTTTAATGGTTCAAGGATGTTGGAGACACGGAAACCTTATTAGAGTAATCCCCATTACTCTATATTGTGAATCAGATACTGTCTATGGATATTTGTCCCACGCCCCATGGTATGGTATTATAATTTGGTTAGCGGCGGTAAGTCCATGTGTGGGTCATTATTTACCAGTTTTTTAAGAATGATAACTCTCTATATTATATTCAAACTGTGGAGTTCGGGAAGCAGGGTCATTATCATTGCGTTTCTTTTTTTGCCCACCATTCTTTGTAACCCTAAGGTAGTGTTAATCAGTTTATCATTTCTCACATGCAGGTGCGTTTGGATATCGCAACTATTGTGGGACTTCTGGCGTACTTCATAAATTACAAATTTGAAGATGTTTTAGCCTCCCCGTATGTTTTTTCTCTCTCATCCGTGAAATAACCACTTGCTAGGTTTCTCAGAAAAGCTTTTTATGTTTGGCTTAAGCACCTCATTTTAAAATGAAGTTTTAAATAACGCCTCACAAAGCCCTTAGAACATCACTGTTGATAACTTTTATACTGTGAGATCACCAACCAGCTTTCTATGGCAGGTAATTACAATTCCTGCAATCTCAGAAATCTTTTTTCTCTAGGAGACTAGGACACAGCATTAGTAACAAACAGTGTCCCTTGGTTTCTACTCCGAATTATCTTATGGGTTACATTGTCTATATTCTTTTCTCCGGTAAAGTTTCAAGTGGTTTTAAGTTCATGCTTTCTTTGATCACATGCAATGCTTTTCATTAAAAGGAGAGTAGAATGGAAGCTTATGCAAACGAAGCATTCTGTTGATATTTGTTTTCGACTTCGATCGTGCTTATTCTTTTGCAGATCAGCTGTACTACTCGATGCTGTTGCTGCTACTGCTCTTATAATATACATTACGCGTGTAGCCCTTGGGTATAAGCAGACATGGGACAGATATCAAGTAAGATTGTTAAATTGGTCTTTATATGATACAATCGCTAAAGTTCCCTGTGGCATATTGGACAGGAATCACTATATATGCTTGTTTGGTTGCCGAACATTTTTTGTTATATTTTTGCAGCTGCTTGTCAACAAAACACTTTACACAAAAACACTAGCAAGTGGCTTCGGTTCGGTTCATTTTCTTCTCGATGCTTCTGAACAACAGCAAGTAAGAAGCTATTTTCCAATAATCTTGTTTCTGATTCACTTGCGCTGAGTTATTCTTCGTTCTTTTTACACTTCTGGTAGATTCCATCCAACATGCTTCATTTCTATCTGTGTAGTACAAGGAATGCATTTTGGCATATGCGATGTTGCTCAATGCAGAGAATGGACAGGTTCATCATACTTATGCCTATTCCGCCCTTATGTGATCATATTGACTTCTAGTTAATTTGTTTTTGTTCTTGTTTTCTGGTATTCCATGGGCCTCCCACTTGTGGCGTCATTCTCAGTGTACTAGGATGAATGTCTATCAGGCGCCACTCAGCTACTCAAAGTTCTGTGTTGTGTTTTGTGTTTAACTTCTGATTGTTGGATTTTCTACAATTGCATTTTTTGTGCATGTTATCCACCACTGTTCAGTCACTCATTGCTTATGTCAAACATGGAAAGAAACCATGGTATTCATCTGTATCGTTATCTGCACAGCAAGTCACCCGGGAATGTTTCAAATTGCAGGCCATAAACAGAAGCATTCTAGGAGAAAAATGCGAGAGGTTTATGTACGATGTGTTCAAGGAACAGGTAATAGTCTCGACATAAGCTAGAGCCAACTTGTCGTCCCCTCATTTTCTTATTTTTGCTCGAATAAATAGTCATTAAGTTTGGAGTCTGGACTGAAATGCAGATAGTCATGCCAATCAACAAGGCTGTCGAAACCTTGAAGAAATTCGGTCTTGTTACTGAAGAAGTTTCTGAAGGGAAACATGCGCTGCTCGCTGTTCCATTTTCAACAGTGTACAAGGGTCTCAAGCAGAAATGGGATTGTCTTTTAGGTTAGGTGTTTTGCGAGTCTAGTTGATTTGTAAAGTCGTTATAGTAGGAGAAGGTGATGTGCCGCAGGCATTTGGTCCTCAGAGTTGTATAGGGAATCGGAAAAGTATAGTCAGTAGGACACAAGACAAGGAGGACTTGGGACCTAAAATGTGGTTCATCTAATTTATCAATAGCAGCCTTCGCCTATGTAATTAGTTCGTGTTTATGTGTAAAGCATAAGCTCATTGTCACTCGAAATCTGCTCGATTCATCTTATCAAATGTGGATCAAGTATATACTAAAATTGTCGAAGTTACAACGTAATAGCAGGCATCATTACTATTTTGAAGAAAGTGGAGGACTTATGTTTAAAGCAGTTTTCTAGATTGGCTGTGCAATTTTTGTTGATTATCTTATTCGAGTAAAACTTAACATGGATAATCATAGTGATATGAAAATTTCATTTTCAGGCTCGAGTTCGCGAGTCCAATAAGAACATACAGCTATAGAAAACTTGTTGTACATCTATGAAATTACTAATCATGGTGTTGCTTATGTTGAAAAAGAAGTTTCCCGATTGGTCCAAGATCATAATTTCACATGCTCTAACGAAACAATCAGGACTTGTCCAGTTGTTTAAGATAAAACAGAGGAAAACCCCAATTGACTACATATCAAACAGCAACAAAAACCCTACACAAAACCCCCTCTTCCGCCTCCCCAATGCCAACTCCCGGCCAAAACTACGCCATTTTTGCCGTGGCCAACTTGGTGCGAGAAATCTTCTCATCACCCCCTGAAAGCCCTAACCCAAAAGCCCCACCTCCCAATTCAACCCCTCGAACAACCCCATCATCACCGGACAACAACGACCCAGGTATCTCGTCACAGACGGGGTCTGATATGAACCCAGAAACGGAAACAACCCCAAATCCCGAATCAGAATCTGAAACACCAACACAAGGGGAAGAAGATGGTGAGGGAGTTGATGAAGGTGAAGAAGGGGAAGAGGAAGAGGAGGGAGGTGAGTGTGGGTTCTGTATCTATATGAAGGCGGGCGGGTGTCGGGAGAGCTTTATTGATTGGGAGAAGTGTATTGAGGCGGCTGAGAAGAACGAGGAGGATATGGTGGAAAAGTGTCATGAGATTACGGCGAAGCTGCATCGATGTATGGAGGCGAATTATGAGTATTATGCGCCTGTACTGAAAGCGGAGAGGGAGGCGGAGGAGACGGTGGCGAAGGAAGTGGAGGCGGAGAAGGAGAGGGAGAGAGCAGGAGAGTTGTTGAAGGACTGAAGAATCGAGAAGAGTCCACTGATGAGAATGTTGCTGGCTAGTGAGGGCTGAATTGATATCTTTGTTGAATTGATCTGATATCTATATGATTCATTGTGAGAATAAGGTTAGTGATGGTGTTTCTATTGATAGCGTGTGTTGTGTTTGATGTCTGAGGAGAAATAACTCGAATGATTTGATGCTTTTCAAGGCTTCTGACTTCAATGGAGAGGTTGTAGAAAATTTTTGGACATGTCAAGATTCTTAACTTTATCTATGAAGTGTTTTATTGTAATGCTTGATGAGCATTATTATATATTGTTGTGTTTCGGCCTGAGGTTTAGAGTTGAACTGTTGAGTTTTTAATGGATGCATAATGATAAGAAATGTGTGCCGCATTTGTTGCCGTGTTATCTTGAAATAGGATTATGTGATCGAGTTTGAAGATGGAAAAAGGCATGCTAAATAAGGCTCTTGAGCTGAAGTCGATTGCTGAAGTTTGTTATTTCTTTCTTATAGAAATGTGTATTGGGTGTGTATTATGTTTCTCTGTGCTGAATTGCTGGTTTTATTGTTCTGTGATGATGCTGGAACTTGAGGATTGTTTTGCGCCGCATCCTTACATCAAAACATATGGTAATGTAAATGGATGCTATATATTTCGTGGAAAGAGCATGCAAAATTCAGGAAATCGCGTTTGGTCTAGATGTAGGAGAACAGTTAAGGGTAACGATTATGACAATGCTCTGGCATATAATCGAGGTGTTAAGCTTGGTTGGTAATGCTAATTACTGCTTTTACTATTTGTATTAGCTCATTGGATTGGATCTCGGTATGGGAAAAACTTTAGTCCTTGTTCTTGGTTGTAGGTTCATTCAGGTTCTGCTTCCATTCATTCAAAACTGAGTAGCTAGGTATTCCTGAGGCACATAGTTTGCCATGTTATTGGCGCTGTGGTAGCGATATGCTTATTGAGGTTTAATGAGAAATATTATCCTTATTGCATTGATAATCACCTGCTTCTCTCCTTGGCTTGTGTTCCAAGTCAGGTTGTGAATTCAAGATCATATCAAAATCAACAAGAAAACTAAATTTTATATATCATTGTAAAAAAGAAAGGGAAAAAAAGCCAAAATCCGAGACATACAACTTCCAAGTTAATAGCTATGACTATTAATCAAATTAGAGATGTAAGCTGGCGGATTCTTCAGCACCTCGCCCCACTGCATTTCACCAATGATCGAGATAAGCAATCTTGATAGCTTCATACAAGGTTCTTGGCGCAAGCTTCTCTACCAACAGCCGTTGCTCATCCTTCAGACCATTAACGAACCAAGAAACCAATTCATACAAGTCATTACACCTATTAGGTTCTTCGACGTGTTTCTTTTCTTCAATGTGCCGAAGGAGTCATTACACCTATTAGGTTCTTCGATGTGTTTCTTTTCTTCAATGTGCCGAAGCATCTCAGCAGTCGCATGGAGATGGTCTATCCTCCGATCGAAGTCGGATACTTTTTCTTTAACTGTCGTCATCATGGAAGACCTCTGAAGCAGGAAGTTGTGACGAAGTTTGAAGAGCAGAGAATGAGAGAATTCTGTTGTAATGTTCTGAATGGGATTCTGTATTTATAAGACAAGAGGTGCCCCTAAAAACTCATTAGATTGATAGATATATATTCACTAATCCGTATATTTCCATTAATACGATATGATATATATTTGCTAACATAGAGATATACTCATATGTATTTTGTCAATAGTAAACTTATACATCTATCTTTGGAAATATAGTGATATTTATCTGGATCATATGCTCAGTTCTAGTTACCATAATGGACTAAATTTTACTCCTGATTATCATTAGTTGGTATGCATTTCACATAAATTATGTTACTTCATGAGAAAGATATAGTACACATGACTTATCCTGATACGAGAGAATCAAAGCATAGCTACATCTTGGAAATCAAATTCAAGATGTTTTATTTATCATTGAACTCAAGATGATTAAAATTCAAGTTGTTCAATTAAAATTCAACAAACAACATGATTGAAATGCTCCTAATTTGCAGTGTGCCTAGCTAAATGAGATCGTGATAAACTGACTGCATCAATCACTACCTCTCTAAATCGAGGTCGGAAGCAAACAAAAAACGACAAGTGTGACATCAGCAGCAGGAACTAATCCTGAAGCACAACCATCAAGCATCATCGTATCAGCACATTTTTCAATCAGCTTGACGACCTTGACAGCCTCGCTCATGCTCTCCTGTTTAAACTTCTCAAAGAATAACTTTATCCTAGGTTCCAGACCATTGACGAACCACGAGACATGTTTACACAGCTCATCTGGCTTTGCAAAGCCTCTCTCTTGAAGTGTCAGCCATCAAAACAACAAACTCCTGATAATAATCGTGAACTGATCCCTTCTGTTTTAATTCAAGAAGCGGCTTCCTCAGCAGTGCCTCTTCATGCCGTGAGCACAATGCCTTACGCAGGTCCAGCGATCTTATAAGATGACTGGATGTCATACCATATTCCTGCCTTTCCTCTGATGTGGACTGCCGCCATGGCTAGTTTCTGTACCTCAGAGGCCCCGTATAGGCGAAAGTAATCATCGCACTTGAGGAACCAAGATTTGGGATCTTCATAGGGAGATTCTTCGAAAGATTGGGAAGTCAGCATTGGAATTAGTTGTTCCAGCAACCACACTAATCCGTACCGGAAGTTAAGATCTCTGAATAATCTAAGATTAATCCTTGATGACATAAATTAGAGGGATCTCCATATGTTCATGTCGTGTAATTGACTCATTTTACCTTTCAATATTCAATTTTATATAACTAGTCTATCCGTCCATGCAACTATCTCAGGAACTTTGCAGTGTTTCATTACAGGCAGCTTCGATTTGGATCCGAGAAACATTACAGATATTTGTAATAAGGGTACTGTTTGGAAATGTTCTTGAACTGCAGAGTTAAAAAGACAAAGAAGTGAATACCACAACTAATTCAATGAGAATACTAATATGGATATATCATTACACGATAAGTGCATCTAATCACTGCGAATGCACATCCGGAAATCCAAAACACGTAGACTTTCAAGAAATCGATAACTATTAACATCAATTGGACTACGGATCTTGAACTACCGATCATCTCCTGCATTTTGCTGATTGTTTTTCACCGTGAATAGAAATAAGCCATCTTGATGGCTTCGTGCAAGGTTCTTGGCGTGAGCTTCTCCACCTGTTGCCTTATCTCATCCTTCAGACCACCGATGAACCAAGAAACCAGTTCAGATGAGTTACAAGGGTCGTCGTTTTCCTTGACCTGATTCCTTTCTTCAATGCGCCTAAGCATCTCAGCAGTTGCATGGAGGTGGTCTATTATCCGGTCATAGTCGGACACTTCTTCACTTCTCGTCGTCATGGGAGCTGGAGTACTAAGTAAAACGGGCTCTGTAGGATAGTGGAAAGCAGAAAATTATGTATGATGGTATGAATGATTTGCAGGGTGTCTATTTATAGGACTTTGCTTCCCCTTAAGATTTCGTACTACTAAGATAAGATATAATAACTTCGGAAAAAAAGAAGATATAATTTCCATGTAAAGATAATTCAGTTTACAAAGATAAGTAAATATTGTCTATATTAATTTATCCATCAAAGCTATTATTGGCAATATAATGATATTCTATAGATTACTAAAGATTTAGCGAAATTTTCTTTCCTAAATCTGATTATTATCGACAATCTATTTGGTTTTATTTCTTTTTTCGTCTTTTATGAATTAAATTCAATTCTTAATAAGAGGACATATGCAAGATTTATCCTACAGAATTACTGGTGCAACCGTTCAAGAAAATTAAACTCAAGATATTCAATCAAACGTGAAGCAAATAACAATCAGCAATCCCGCTCGCATGTGTTTGTGCAGCACCACACTTAAAATAACTTATTATGATCCTTCGACACAGGACGAGATACAGAACAAGTGATCTCGTCAGATGCAGCAGCTTGATTCTTGAATCACTGTACACACCTCAACCATATATGGTTTCTGCACATATATGATCGCCTTCTTACCCAGCTCAGGTTAATTAGAAATAGTATTCAACATATCATTTATCCATAAGCTTCTTCAGCAGTTCAGCTAAGGATTGATCTCTCACAGCAAGATCGCATTTGGTATCAGTCTATCACAAGCCGCTATACAACAACCACCACCTACCCATATGTTCTGCAATATTTTTCGGCTTTTTTTTTTTGGATAATTAAGGTTCAAGGCCAAAGCCATGCAAGGAACAAGATCATAACACCCTATAGATCCTCATTAAGGGTACAACAGGAGACACCCCATAAATCTGCAAAATACACCCACATACAAAGAACAGAAACCACATACTACAACGAAATAGATCTACTCCAAAATAGGACGAACACGGCTGATACCAACCAGCATCGCACTCCATCAGCTCGTTGGAGGCTCAACCAAAAACATAGCACACCATGACACCTGCGACCCCATATGATTCAGTAACGTCCCAACTAACCTCACTAATAACCTTCATACCTCGTGACTCCTCTCACATTTTCTTTTCGATAATTGATGACAGCAATCACAGATCCCATAGCTGGATCGACACCCTTCCGCAAATCGAACAACATGAGACTTGAGGATCATGGTTTGAACCCACCCCGACAGACATTCCTATTAACTTCAGCACCTTGATCGCTAGCATACCTAAAGCCCGCCATAGTTATCCAAAACAAATCAACCCTTTCTACAAGAAGCAAACAACTGCAGGCATCCTAAAGCTAAAGAGCCAGCGTCAATAGAAAACTATGCAGATCCTCCCCGCCTTCTACTAAAGATCATAGTCCACAACTTCATCAAGTTGCATCTAAAACAAAGAGTTTCATCCTTCTCTCTGTTACCCCCATACTCCTTCATCCAATCAACAAATAGCTCTTAAGAGAAGACGTTGAGAATGTCTAGGGTTTAGGGTTTAGGGTTTAAGACTCAATAGTTAACTCGGGAGCTTATATAAATAGATAGACATATGCTAAACGTAAAATGTATAATTAAAGACGTCAATAAAATTGTGAAAGATTGCATAGAGCAATTAGCCTAGATGATCACAATGATTTCAGCGTACCCCAGATTCGAACCTTGCAGTTGCGGTTTTTTTTTTATTTTTTTCCCTGTTTTGTCACTTTCGACAAAAGTAACGGGCTTTAAAGCCCAATGGCGCCGAAGCCCAGCACATGCAAAAACACACGGGAAACTAAACCTTTTTTTTTTCCAAAAGAGGAAACTTCACCTTTTTTAGAGAGTGGAGAAAAAACATACTATGTCCCAATTATTAATACCTTTACATGGATGAGTGGTATAAAAATGGTATACATGTAACTCGGGTGTATGTCTCCATAGTTTTGTATATAGATATAAAATGGAAAAATTATGAACTCCTGTCAAAGATTGACGCGGCTACACTGGTGACGAACTTCGCCATAGTCGTTCTCTATTATGCTCCCAAGCCTAACGATAGAGGCAGAGAACATGTAGGAAAAGAGGGAGGTCTGAGTTGCCAACGCCTCGACTATTCCCCCAGTTCTGTAATCAGACAGCAAGTGTTGATCCGTGGACAAGAGCCCCATATTTTTCTGCAAGTTTTCATAGTACACACTGTCAAATAGGTGTGGCGTGGTAGCATCAAGGTCGGCATACTCGTAGGGTCTCGAGCATTTCCTCTCCAAGTAGTCGAGGTACTTTGGGGCGATGGATGGATCTGGCTTTTTGGTTCCATTGAAGTAGTATAACCTCTCATATAGTGAACCACATGAGCATCTTCCTACTGTATGTGCACCTTAATAGATGGAATAAAATGTCTCAGCATGTAGTACGAGGCAAAACAAGAGAACAACCAACCTTAACTCGCAAAACAAGAGACTGTAATACGAGGCATGAAACACAGACCATGACACTCTCGACAAAACAATGCATTAGAGCATAAGCCAGATTGATGGAATACCTGAGAGAACAACTAAATCAAGAAGGCTCAGTCCCTTAGATTGGAAGAACTCGATGAGTTGCGTCACATTTTCATAGCCTGCAGGAATGAGACTAGTTTCATGTGCATAAGATAGCCTTCCATCTTTCCTGCCATACTGGTTCGCCCAGAATGGGCCGTTGAGCATGGACGTGGCATCTCTAGCTGAGGCTGTGAGTATGTCAGCACAGGATACGGTCTTGGGGCATGCCTTCTCGAGCTCAGCTTTGATGTTGTCGATCACATTGAATCCTCTTAGCGTCTTGCTAACATGAGCTGTCCTTTCACTTCCAGGAAAATCCAGTAAGATTGATGCATCACATCCCTACAACAATAACACACGATTCTGGTTCAATAACAAAGCTCACAGACGATTTATATGGATAATGGGAACGCTATACATTAGCGGAAAAATGACTATCATGTATGCGTTTCGTGCAATTCCTGATCTACTTTGCTCTAACACTTCCTGTAAAGGCTCCAATAAACGAAAATAAAACTAAGAGCAAACAAAGTGAAGAAATAGCAAATACCCTAACAGCGCAATCATGAAAGTGTAATCTGAGGAGTGCTGGAGCAAGAGTTTGATCCTTTTGAACCCACTGCTTAACTGTGGTCGACACGATCTCTTCGAAATTCGGGCAGCTGATGTCATAGTAACCAAACACCAGATCCTGACCAAATGCAGCTGAAATGGCCGCCAACTGCAAAATCACAACCAGCAGACAGGACGCAGAAAAATAAGAGTAAGAACCCATAGCTTCGACCATCATGTACTCTCTCAATACTCTATAGTTAGTATTATTATTCGGATTGCGGAGCTGGGTCTGTTCCCTTTTGTGAGCCTATACCTTAAGTTTTATTTATATGATGCTGTATTGCGAGAAAGGGCTTATGTTAGAAAACAATTGATCAACGTACGTGGGGAGCACCTCTTGCAAGCTTATAAATAAAATGAAGTACATGGAAGCATGTCAGTTGACTGGAGGCCTATTTCAATATTATCTAGGACGACACAACCTAGCTAGTATGATCTCAACAGATCCCAACGTGAAAGTTCAACATTGGAAACTAGGATAATTTCTCAACAAAAAATTCTAAATTAATTATTATAAATTATGTACACCCTATTCCAAGTTTTCTCTTTTATCAATAAGAATCACATTACTAACGAGATTCTTTTATCATTTTTCATTCTTGCATCAAAATGTTCTCGATTTCTTTAGAGATTGACGGATACACTCTTTGGACGCTGCATCAGATCATGTCTTCGAAGCCATCTAACACCCCCTCATGTTGCTATGAGCCTACGGTACCTTTCTTCAACCATCTAAAATCCCCATATAAAAACCTCATCGGATCCCACAACCTCGGGTATATAAAATTATATACCTCAATCTTATCTCTATTTTTAGAAGGATGTCAAATCACTAGCCTCATAACTAGGGAAAAAAATAATTTGTCGCTAAATCAACCCCAACCATGAATCAATGATGATTGGATAAAATTATCTTTTCTAACCCCTAGCGAATCCTAAACAAACGAACCCTAAGCAGGTGAATGCCAAAACCCTAGAAGGATCACGAACGAACTCTGCAGTTGAAGACGAGAATTCAGGCCCATTGTCGCCGCCATTCAGATTGTCGCTCACTCGATTGTCTACTTTGCCGAGTCGATTACTCTGATTTCACTTGTTATGTGTTGGCTGGTTCTCATTGATTCATTTTTATATGCTTAGATGAGTTTGCTTACTTGCTTTTCATGATTCTGCAATGTAATTGTAGAATACAATATATTGAAACGGGGCGATGTTGAATCGAAACTGTGAGCGATGAGGATAATGCACGATGATACACAACAGAGATTGTAGCTTTTGTTACTTGGGAAGAATCCTTTGTCCATGTGCATCTGGTTGTGTTCCCTTTATAAGTTGCGTAGTGGTTTCGGTACCGGGCAGGCGTCTTTGCTCGATGCGATGAAGGCAGTGTGGTTGCATTAGTGAAATAGTTGTGGTTTTCTGTTTTGTAGAGCTTTGTAGCATCAGTTACTGGGATGAAGGCGTGTGCACGCACGCAGGTTATTAGAATGGCGTAGTATATGCGTTGGCGTTGTAGGGATGCGATTGATCGTAGCATGTTTTGCTTTATATGTCGCACATTCTTGCTTGTTCTGTTTATTACGTTAGCTTTAATTAGTTATATGTAAGTAGAATTGGGAATAGCCTTGGAGCAATAGTCGATGAGTTGAATTGGATTGTGCAGAATGCATTCCCAGATACAGCTTGCTGTTGTGGTGAAAGTCATGGGGGAGGACAGGGTCAAGAGGGCAAGTGACTCAGGTGAGGGTCAGATTCATGGATGACACGAGCCAATTCATCACGAGGAACGTAAGGGGACCAATCAGGGAATATAAAGGGACTCTCCTCGAGTCCGAGAGAGAGACTAGAAGACTCGGCTGAGTGCTATTACTCCCAAGATGGAGGTATTTTCTTAATAACTCTTTATATTACTCCCAAGATTCATAGAGCGATCCAGAATCAATTTGTGAAAAAATAGCTATTTCATTTCATATTCGCACGATCTTAGCCGGTGGAAAGAACTTGGTCGAAAAATTTTGAGCTAAATTTTCTCAAGTGGTCACCGATCCCGCGGACTATTTATATCCGAAAACAATGATGGCGGGTCATCTCCATTCTTCACGTGTGCCTATGACAGAAGGAAATTCAAACACAATAAATCTTGAGAAGATGGTTTTGACATGCTTGGATATTTAGCCGTGCCTAAGCTTTGTTTACGCTTAAATCTTCCATTTGATTTTTTTTGTTTTCATCTAGTTTTGTTGCTTTGTTGCTCAAACTTTATAAATACCATGCTTTGGTAGCGTATCCATTAAACTTGAATGAATAAGAATTAAGTGTTCTATTGATATCTCTCCTAAAATTTTCTCATTCTTTCCTTATTTATCCTAAATCCCCTCTTCTCTTTTCTTGTTCTACTGCAGGATGGTTTTGGCTTCAAACTTGGATTTAGAAATGTTAATTATGGCATCTCTTTATTATTTTGATCGCCTTTTAGGTTTTGTAGATATTTTCTTGTCTGAAAATGGATGTAGCAGTATTATCTTGCAGTTGTATGAATGACCCTATACGCCAAGATTCAAGCTAGTATCAACGAAGCTTATACTCGGTGTACTATTATCAACGAAGCTAGTATCACCATCATGCCATCGCCGAAGCTTATAATTGGTGTACTAGTGATGATGTAGCAAACAGAAACCACGATCAAGTGTGTTATTTTTCTAGAGGTCAAGCCCAAATGTACGTATGTCTGTCTGCTCTAACTTTAGTCATTATTGTACGGCCCCTTGTATACTCGTTAGAGGCTTAAATCCTGACTCTATTTCACCAATTACTTGTGAGGGACCATCGAGTTCGGTTACAGAATAATTCTGTGTATTTATACTGGCACTTGCAGCAAGTGTTGGCGATATCAAAATGAACAGTATTTGACTGAAATGAGCACTTTAGTGTCAACTTCTAGTGCCAGACTCATAGTATTGGAAGCTGTCACTCCTGTTAATGACCTGCAAAACCAGGTTGGTTGGATTGCTGTAGACTGTAGTGGCAATCTCATGCCTTCTTCTTCTAAGCTCCTAAAAACATCGTATCATTATCAGCATGCTATGCAAATGAGAGTATTTCGTATATGAAAATGATAGTATTATAATGATATTATGATCTGATGATCTTTTCTTCGCAGCTGCACACTGGATATGGCCCCTACCCTGTCAACGGCTATAATCCGAATGTTGCCCACGACAATGCTCTGTTTTTGTTCCCTTTTGTTCACATCAAATCATCGATTGCGATCTTCACCAAGGTATGAGGAGCAAAGCATTGAAGCCCGCATTTTGTACGTATCCTCTTTTATTCTGCTATCAATCTTTGGATTGTACTATAAGCTAGATTCCAAAAATAGATGTTTCTTGTTTATCATTGTCCTCTGTTTCCTGGTTTCTTTAACTGTAATTTACATTCTCCTAAATTTAGCAGGAACATAACTAGCACTTTTTACAAATACCCCAATATCAAAAGACCCTATTTTTCTGAAGTTTCCCTCCCATTTTGATTCACAGAAATCAGAAGAAAAGGGGAGAGATTTGAAGAATATTGTGTTGCTTTTGATCATCTGGGATTTGGGGAAAATATCCATATGGGTTCTGTGAAATTTGCAGATTTTGTATCTGGGGAGATATGATATTGTCCAGATTTGTAAACAAAAATGGCATCTTCACAGGTAGAGTTTGCATCTTCTTTGCCATTCGGTGGTGTTAGATGGGATCAGAATAGACGCAGAGATCAAAATCCTAATGCGATTGTGAAACCGAAGTCTAATTTCCAGAGGAACCTAAAGGAAATGGTCAGAGATCATCTCCAGTCTTGCATTTCGATCTCCCCTAGGTCGTCTGATTTGGTTTCTAACGAGAATTCGAATCAACATGGTAATGGTTTCAGCTGTTGGGGTTGCAACAATGCCAAGACCAAGGATCGTGATGAGAAGTCTGTTCTGCCAATGAGCAAGAGACGATCTCAGGTTCTCGACAGATGGGCATTCCAGCAAGCGAGGAGAACGATGACTGAGATTGAGGGGAAGAGTCAAGACCCAATGCCGGTTCTTGATAGATGGGCAGCTCAGCAAGCAAGGGAGAGGATAACTGCGATTGAGAGGAAGAGCCATAAGCCAATGCCAGTTCTCGATAGATCGCCATCCCAGAAAGCGAGGGAGACTATGACTGAGATCGAGAGGAAGAGCCCTGAGCCAATGCCGGTTTCTTCGACATTTGTGAGGGATCACTCACCTGCTCCTTCAGATAACTCTTCTGTTGATGTGAAAGTTGCTTCACTTGTTCAGAAATGGCGAAGTTATGAGAAACAAGACAATGAACAAAACAAGCAGAATGAGAATAACACAAATGGGATGGTTGGAAGCAGGGCTAGTTCTGTTGCTGCGACCAGTATAGATGATGCTTGTTCTGTTGAGGCTTGCGAGACAACTACTATGACAGGAGATGATAAATCAGGGGCGCATCTTTGTTATAACAATGAGACAGAGTCCGAGTCTGTTGGAGATCGGGAATCTGATCGAACAGCACATTCTTGTGATCAGATTTCTTTATCTTCAGATTCCGATGGCATGGAAGGAGTTAGTCTAGATGGCGAACACGAGAGGATGAGAGTTGTTGATATCATTAGGAAATGGACAAGCGTAACTCAGGCAAAGCGTGGAAAAGGAAGCAATGAGAATGAACATGAGCAGCAACAACCTATTGTTTTGCCACAGCTGGCTCGGCTGCGCGTTGTGCTGGAGCAAGGTGGAGATCTGAAGGGGGGTTCCCCTGTTGGGCACTCTCCTAGACTGAGAGGGAGGCAAGCCATCATTGAGCTGTTTATGAGGATGGAAAGAGAAAGGCACAAGGAGATCGAAGGTCTAGCAGCACGCCAGGCTGTATCTAAATTCTCACAGCGTGGTCGGATTCAGGTGACCAAAGCCTTTCAGTAGTATTTGTGTGCGTCATAATGAATAAGAAAGCTATGAGTAGACGATAAATGCCTTTGATTGACTGGTATGGTTGTTTTCCAGGCAATGCTCCGGTTGAGGTTTCTGAGGCAGGACAGATTAGCGGAAGATCAACAGTGTCTCCTTCCCACGTCTGCTGGATTGGTTAGGTCACAGCATAAATCAAGTTTTATCAATGGAAGGTGAGTTTTAGTTTTTCTTGGTGATACTTACATGTCATGTGCATGAATTCAGGTGAATATGGATACAAAAATAGAGTAACAGCTGATCATTTGGACTAATCTGTTAGAAATCATACCCGACTGTACAATATATTAGTTAACTTTATCTCCATTGTCTTTCTCTAACACAACTTACCTGTCTCAGAGAGAGGATAACCGATGCATTTGAGCCGGACAATGCTAAAACGAAAAGCCTTCCGACAGATATTTCCAAATTCAACTTAGCTGAAAAAGCCTCCACATCCAAAGAGCAGATCAAGGAATTCATTCATCATGAGCAAAATAGTTGTGAAGAGATCAATAATGTTGACGAAGCCCATCCAGAGGGAGATGATCATGAAAAAATCCATCAGGAAGAAACCAATCATGAAGAAACTAATCACGAGGAAATGCAGCACGAAGTTGTCGATCCTGAAGTAGTGAGTAATGAGAAAACTAGTCATGAAGATGCTGACTCCCGAGAGCAAACTAATAAGCAGGCCTGCAACAGTACATCAGCAGATAACTCGCTACTGTGTGCATCAGAAGATCGTCAAGTGGAAGGTATCCCTCCTTCAGGTGTTATGTGGCAAGATACCAGCTGTGAGACGTGCAACATTGTTTGCCAAGGAAGTTCTAGTTATGTAGAGACATCATATAACGGCGACTGGGAAGAAGAACTGGTATATGAGGAACGGCAGGACTATGATGAACAATATAGTGAAGCCAATCTTGACTGGATTAGTGATATTTCTCGGCCTCGCAGTTATTGGGAGGGTCTCAGGCAAGCCTGGTATAAGGAGATATCTGAGAGTCCCTCAGCTAAGGAGGACATACGGCAGCTCATTGAACGGTAAACCTTGCATCTTATGTCAGGTTCTTTTCTCTTCTTTTTTTTCATTTATCATTTCACATGAGAATCAACTTCTGCTAATATATTTGTTACTATGCATGCCCTTGACTCCAAAAGATGTAGCTGAATGGTCTGTTGTAGATTCGTGTGGCTAACTCCACCTAGTAGTACTATACAAGAAAATCTTGGTGATGTGAAATAGCACCCTTATTGAGCTCTTCTCATTTCAAGCAACGTATACATGTACAGGAGTTGTGTGTCAGATGCACTTTCCAGCGCTTTCCGACAAAGGATGGATCAACTTCTGATGTCATGTAGGCGAAGGCAAATGCATGCATCAGAGAATGAGGACGAAGATCCATCTATGTCACATACAGAGTCGCTAGGCATTCAGGAGGCGGAGCAAAACGAATCACAACCTTCTGA
This sequence comes from Drosera capensis, assembly GCA_001925005.1. Lineage (NCBI taxonomy): Eukaryota > Viridiplantae > Streptophyta > Magnoliopsida > Caryophyllales > Droseraceae > Drosera > Drosera capensis. Next base: position 39,234 of record LIEC01011591.1, read on the forward strand.
GCGGGAGAGGGAAGATGAAGAACAAGAATTCCTGAAGGCACTACAACATGAGGATAAACGAGAAGAGGAACAACAGGGTAGGGTAGATGATGAACATGCGCAAGAGGCAGACGATGAACGAACTCCACACCCTGAATCATATCAGGATGGCATTGGTGATTATTTTGGACAAACCCCGCCATCACCACAAACTCCATGGAGTCATTACCATGAAGGAAGCGATGATTCTGGACGTATCGAATCTACACCTTTTCAACAAACTCCAATCATCAATTCTGACCATGATACTCATGAAGACTCTTCCTTCAAGAACATCTCTTCAATTGTAAGTTTCCAATGATCCCTAGCATAGACTTATCATCGACTTCAATTATATGTTCAGTTATCCTTACTCTGATACATGATCAAGTCTATGTACTCGTTACAGGAAATGGAACTGATTTATGATCTTAAGGCACATATGGAGCAGCTATACCGCGAGATGGCTGAGCTGCGCCAGTCATTGAAAAGCTGCATGGATATGCAAGTGAACATGAAGAACTTCGTTAGGGAGGAGATCTCAGCAGCTTTGAGGCATTCAGGTGACTACTAATGACACTGAATATGAAGCATATTTCTTGTTTTCACTTTAGACTGAACATCAACTGTATACCTTGTTATTTTTCAAATCCTGATATCTAACTACTGGGAGGATTCTATATTTTGCAGACAGAGAAGAGCAGAAGGTAGGAGGCAAAAAGAATCGGAAAAAGGATAACTGCTCGATTTGTAATGAAAAGAAGGTGGACGCTCTTTTATACAGGTATAACTCAGATACCCAAAGGAGCATTGCGATCTTATTCCAGTTTCGAAAAAGCTAGTATTAACAAACAATGTTTATCATTCGCTGCAGATGTGGGCATATGTGCACCTGTTATAACTGTGCTCGTGAACTGCAATGGAGTAGCCGAAAATGCCCGGTATGTCGACTTGAGATAGCAGATGTGGTGCGAGCGTATCCTGACGCATGATCATTCGGAATGAGTTCTTGTTCAAGAGGACCGTCTTTGTACAAAACATGTTTTAGACTAGAAACTTTTTAACCAATTCTGTGCTTCTCAATCACTCTCATTCTTTCCGCTTGGGATGAATTAACCGCAAGGAGAGTACATGAAATGTAGCATTGTTTTTAGTTAAAAGCTGATTGATTTGTGTACATTTGTTACTGATTGAAGCATCCAAAAATGGCTTTCTGTTAAGTTTCAAAGTGGAATGATAGTGTTGATGTAAAAGAGGGAATGGAAGCGCTGCAGACTATGACACTTATGCATAACAAAACAATTGTGCCATCGACATTCCTTGTACCATGTTGGTAATACGGCATTCGCGACAGATTGTAATTCAATGCATAGTTTGGTCTAATATGGCAGTTCAAAGCCAAGTAAATTGGAATTTGGACATGAAACTATGTGTATTAGTTACGGTGTAGTAGATTTCTCAGATTTCAATGAGTTCTTTGCTCTTCTCTCAGGTGTGACGTTATTTTTTTGGGTTTACATGTAGACGCTTCAAATGAATTACCTGGAACACCCGTGTCCATTAGTCAAACATGTGTATGTGATCAAAAACCATGTAGAAATTAAACACTGAGTTTCACATATAAACTCAAACGATAATAGAAGGAGGGACACATGAATTTGGATGTAAGATATTGTGACATATACTGTGACAGCCAAATATGCTACCGCATACTTCATTTTATTGTCCGAAGAAGCTGGAATCAAACAAAGATATGTGGTCATCCAAGCCGCTCAATCAATGGACTCCGATGAAAGATCGAACCAGATTACGAAATAATAATGCACGAGAGATCGAGACAGGCACATGCTTTTGGAATTTTGATTGCCTGCCCTCCTTGTTTGGTGGGTGATCATGGGAGATTACAGGCACACCTCTAATGTCATGCTAATTATGTGAGCCAAATCAGTGGCATTGTCAATCAACCAAGCGAAGTCTGATTAATCAGCAAAGGTAGTTGTGCTCCATTACCATATAGAGATATCTCTAACAACATTATTTGTCACACCCGAAAATATACACTCTTTTTTCGCATCGACTACCCAATTAGAACCCGATATATACTGACAAATAAATTGCACGAAAGAAATTATCGTTTAACACTGGTTATTGCTGGGAGAGAATAGGTAATCATAGAATGGTAGCGGTGAATCATAAAAGCCTAATTGGGGTGATGGGCTAGCTGGTGCAGTTCAGCCTACACGCCGTGCCATGCTAATATGCCATCCATCCCCGACGAGGAAAAGGGAATCGCAGTGGATAGCAGATTAGCAGTCTGGCAACCAACCCCACCCCACCCTTGGCATTGCAGGATTCCAAGTCTCCATCACAAGCCCACCCCTACACCAACCCTCCCCTCTGTATGGTGCACCCTGCTGCGCTCATTCTACTGAATCCGAGGGGAAAGAAACCATAATCCATGAATGAAATCTTATTATAAATTGGAATGGACAATGTTGATCAATTTAAGAGAAATAAGTTTGAAAAACGAATTAATTAAGACGTTTTTTTTTATGTCAGATCAAAAGTTTACATGATTCAAAAAAATAATAATTTTGATTATACACATAATATGCAATCGATGATTGACAAACTTGTATCTTGATTTGATCAATAATATGTTGGATCCCTTGTTACAGTGGATGTACATCAGGGTGTGCAGTCCAGCTTTTTGGGTGCAAAAGTCTGATTTTTTTTTTTTCTTTTTTTGTTGTATTCATGATTTAAACTCCTCATTTGCTCTCCATTATAAATCTCATTCCCCTTCTCCTCTTCAACAGTCCCAAAACCAGCGAAATCTCTGTATCAAGAAAACAAACCAAAATGCCACCATAAAAACACAAAAAAACAAACAACAATGTGCTCATCCAAGCCAAACACCAGCACCCACCACAACAGCAGCAGCAGCAGCACGGACATGGATCAGCCTTCATCAGTTGCCAGGATCAGCGGCCGCCCCGTCCTCCAGCCGACCTGCAACCGCCTCCTACGCCGCCACAACCATCCCATCACCACCGCTACAACCGCCACCAAACCTGTGACCAGGGCACCAAAGCTCCCCCCTAGTCCCCCCATCTCCCCTACGACCATTTCACCACCCATTACTCGTCCTAGAACAACAACTCCTTCTGCTTCTCCGCCATCGTCGGCATTGGCGGGTAAGTTACAGGTTGCTGATATGAGGAAGCTGAGGATCGCCCATTATGGGAGGAGGACTAAGGGAGGTGATGATAAGGCAAGGGTCAGGCCGGAGCCCGTGGATTCATCGTTGGGGACGAGGATGGAGAAGAGGTGCAACTTCATTACTTCCAGTTCAGGTTCGTGATCGAATGTTTTGCTGATCATGGAATGTGTTTTGTTGGTCTGATTAAGAAAGGAATAGAAGTATGATTTTCTGACATATGTTGAACAAACTGTTTTGGATATAACAAAATTCTTAGTCATCGTATTCTGATCGACTCATTTATCAAGAATGTTATGCGACAACATGATAAAAGAAAGTTACTTCGTGCCATGAATTTCACAAGTATCACACTTAGGCATGTCTTTTTCAGTACTCAAGTGTAACGGATCAAAGGTACGATAATTATAAGGTTAGGAAACTTTGCTGAAATAAACAAGTTTTTAAAATGGAGTGGGGGGCTAACATCTTTTCCTATACTTTGGTGGTGATATACATGTGCAGACCCAATCTATGTGACATATCATGATGAAGAATGGGGTGTTCCTGTTCATGATGACAAGTGAGCCCTCTTTTCCTCCCTCTCTTTGCGCCTCTCTTTTCAGTTTAGTTAGTATCTTCTCCTTGTTTAATGTTACTTGGCATTTATGGGTTTATGTATTATTGAGTTGCCCATTGAACTTTTAGGCATATACCCATGTGCTGTTCATTGACATTTGGGGCACTTGCATTTGTGATACGCAATGACAACACTTGCGCTTCATGAAGAAAATCTGTTTGAGTGGATATTAGAGAACTTGCAACAATGTTGACTGAGGGAACCAAACCTATAGAGCAAGGTTGGCTTTAAAAATGCTTTCGCTGCGAATAAGGCCTTTGTTGGGTACTTAAGGGAGAGCTTTATATATAAACTGCCAAAAATACCAAATCATCAAGACCGAAGCACGTTGTATCGTCTAGGACTTGAAGCGAGCGCTTCAGGGGAGTTTGATAACGTTGAGCTAGAGATTAGTAAAGGATAACTTTTTCTCTCCTGTAAAGCTCTCAGAAAGAATATATGCCAATGCCGCTGTTGATGAATTAAGTGTCTTGGAGCATACAGGAATTTTAATTAGTACTAGTAAAGAATCCAACGGAACGAGCTTTAGCTAATATTTACTCTACGGCAAAGGTGGAATGATGTATTTACAACTATTTCCAGTGTGGTTTCTGCAGGAAGAATTTGCTGATGGTTCATGAGAATGCTTCAGTTAATTCTTCATATTTGTTGATCCAATATCTCCTCTTGATTGATATCCATTAATGTGTATCGGCTTTCTCAGGAAATTGTCCTCTTATTTGTCTTTGGCAGTCTGTTGTTCGAATTGCTGGTGCTTACTACTGCTCAAATTGGATCAGAGTGGACGTCGATCTTGAAGAGAAGAGAACTCTTAAGGTGCATGAGAACCTTCATTGGCATAAGATTGATCCTAACACACCATGTCCGGTGATTTAGAAATAACAGCAACATTTATCATCATCTTCCATCCTACAGGGACGCCTTTTCAGGTTTCGATGCTGAAACGGTAGCAACATTTACTGAAAGAAGGGTTGCATCCATAAGTTGCAATTACGGCATCGAGTTAAGCCAAGCTCGGGGGGCTGCCGAAAATGCGAAGCAAATCCTTAAGGTAACAGAACCAAATGCACTTCTTGTTATTCATATATAGCTGTGTGGTCGCTTGAGACGATGTTAAGTGTTCCCTTTATTCTGTTCAATACGATGGACCATGATCATATGAATTTGTACTTAGAAAAGGAATTTATGGGATATTGAAGTCGCTTTCCGTGGTCCTTCGGCATCTTTATTTTTTTGGAGCACTGCCAGCTTCAACTGATTCTGGCATTTTGGTTTGTGAATCATTTCTTGAAAGGGAGTTGAGTGGGTTACAATGGTTGGATAATGCTATACTTTGTTGGGACTTCCCATCTTCTGTCATTTTTGGACAACTAATCATGAGATCAAAATAAGCTTGTTTGATGCCAAAATGACAATCTCTAGCTCTTGGCTTTTAGATAGCCAGAATTCATATTCTATTGACTATGGAGCACCTGATAAATACAGAATTGTAGAGTCGGATCTGAGATTCGTATTGACGAGGATATGCTAGTAGAGTTAATGAAGTATAGGCATACTGTGTCATTCTTGATTTTATCTCACATATGTTTTTTGACAGATTAAGGAGGAATATGGGTCGTTTGACAAGTACTTGTGGCGATATGTGAATTTCAAGCCAATCGCCACCCAATATAGAGCACGCCAGAAGATTCCGGTGAAAACCTCCAAATCAGAAGCCATCAGCAAAGATCTTGTCAAGAGAGGATTTAGGTTCGTTGGCCCTGCAGTGATCCATTCATTCATGCAGGCGGTCGGCCTGACCAATGATCACATAGTCAGCTGTCCGAGGCACCTCCATTGCTCCCAGTTGGCTCAGAATCCTTAAGACATGCATGGCTTTACAATAACAAATGGGGGCAAGCTACAATGAGGACTAAGCAATGGCTTCATGACAGGTTTCCCAAGTAACATATGCAGATACTATACTACTTCAGAGTCTACTTTTGTTGGAGTTTATTACTTCTGATAGCAGAGGAAAAGAAACGTGATGCCAAAAAAAATGGTCGCTGATTATTAGTACTGTGATAAACAATGGCAAGTGATGGGACAAGGGCGGTAGCTAGTCCGTGAAATGGATTGGAGGATGAAGGAGATGACTGAAGTGGGAAGAGATGATGAGGCTTGGCGGGGGACAACCGTCATGTGAATTGGGAGCAAATAATTTTGAAAATTAGATCGTCGGAAACAAAATATATCGAGAAATGTAAATTCTAATAAGAGTATAATATAACTCGTACACTTTATAAAAATAAGCACATTCTAAAAGTGACACTCATAAATTACACCACACTTTTTTTTTTTTTGAAAACACTCTAGAAGATATTACACAACATTAAGATCTAAGAGAGATCCTTGCTTCCTACTCTCTACACTTTGTTGTGTTATTATTGTTATGTTTACAAGCAAAGAAAATACCTTCTTATATAGGCTTATTTTTATATGAAAGAAGACACCAACTTCCACAAAAGGTTAAACTTTTGGACGGCAAGAGTGGAACAAAATCTCCTTTACATGCTAGTCAAACAACACAAGGAAAACAATAATATTGCGGGAGAGAAGGACGATGGTGGATGGTGGACTTTAACAATTCCCTCAACGACTTCTCTCTCTCGATGTTGAACGAGTAATCATACCAAGCTGCTTTCTAAAATCTTTAAACTTAGTTTTGTTAAGTCCCTTCATAAAGATATTTACAACTTTATCATTAGTGTTGGCGTACTTCAACTCGATCTTCCTTTGTAACACCTTCTTTTGATCGAAATAATAATAAACTTCTACATGTTTAGTAAGAGCATGAAACACCGGATTCTCTATCATCTGAAATGCTGATTGATTATCATAGTATAGCTTAACTGTGTAATCAATACGTTGATGAAGATCTTCTATCAGGTGCATCAACCACATGCACTCCTGAGCTGTCACTGCTGCTGCACGATATTCTGCCTTTGTACTTGACAAAAACACTGTTGGTTGTCTCTTGCTGTACCAACAGATAACCCATGATTCAAGATTGAACAAATAGTTAGTAGTTGACCTTCGAGTATCGTGATCTCCGACGTAATCAGCATCACATGGCCCAATCAACTGAAAAAGATTTTCCTTGCTATAAAGAATGTCAAAGTCAATAGTTCCTCTGGCATATCTCAGAATTCGTCGTACTTCTTCCAAGTGAGGCTTCTTAGGATTCTGCATGAATCTACTAGTTATATCAATCGCATAGGAAATGTCAGACCTTGACAGAGTGAGATAGATCAGGCTTTCCACTAGTTGCATGTACATAGTACCATCTTCTAGATCCTTTCGTTCATCTGAGCATAACTTTGCATTCGTCTCTACTGATGTTGTAACTGGTTTGTATTCCAGCATTCCATTCTTCATTAGAAGATCTCTGGCATATTTCTACTGATACAAGAATATGCATTCTTTGATTCGGTCCACTTCAAGATTGAGAAAATGTTTCAATTCTCCAAGCTCTTTCATCTGGAATCGGACTGACAGATTTGCTTTGGTCTATCGTATCTCCTTTTCATGTTTCCTGTGATGATAAGATCATCCACATAGACAAGCACTACTATCCTCTTCTTATCTCGAACCTTAACGAACAGATTTGACTCTACTGGTGCTACTGAGTAATCGCTTTGAATGAGAAACTTAGCTATCTTCCCATACCATACTCTTGATGCTTGCTTCAAGTCGTAGAGTATCTTCTTCAACTCGCATACGTATGAAGGGTAGATTCTGCTCTCGAATCCCTTCGGCTGCTCCGTGTAAATGTCACGATTAAATTCTCCGTGTAAGAAAGCATTCTTCATATTCATTTGTCATGGATTCCATGATTTATTGACCGCAAGTGCTAAGAGAACGAGAACAGTTATGATCTTAACGACTAGACTTTTCTCATCATAATCCAGCCCATACTTCTACGAGAATCCATGAGCAACAAGTCAAGCTTTGTACCTCTCGATCGAACCATCAGATTTGGTTTTGACCATGTACACCCACTTGTAAGAAATAGGTTATGCTGACTTCGCCTTTGGAACTAAATCTCAAGTCTGATTTTGATTCAATGCATCGGTCTCTTCTTGCATGGCTTGTCTCCATTCCTTGCCTCGAGCTACCTCCTCATATGAACTCGGTTCTTGTGGCTTATAGTCTTCAACTAGAGTTATATTGGCTTATTTGTGTCTGCTCCTCTTCTTATGCAACTTCTTCTTCTGTATCTTCAAGTTTGCTAGGTGGATCTTCTTCTCTAATCTTGTAGACTCCGCTATACCAAGGAATGTTTACGTTACTTGAAGACTTAGGAGATGGCTCTTCTTCAGGTTCTTGAGGAACTTCTGGTTGAATATTTGCTTTCTTTGCCTTGTCAAGTTTCTCCTGCAATATTTCTTTAAACTCTTTTGACTCTACTAAAGTGACTGACTGTTAACCCCACCAAGATGATGTTTCGTCGAACATCACATTCCTTGATGGATAACCTCTGTTTGCTTTCGCTGATCATCGTATCCCCACGAAGATACATCACACCGTCTTCTTGTCGAACTTGCTCCGAAGGTGTTCAGGGGCAAACAAATAGTATACATATCCGAAAACTCGAAAGTGGCTCACTATGGGCTTTATCTTCCAGAGCTTCTCGAACGGCATCATGAACCCAAGCCTCGCTAATGGTAATCTATTGATGACATGAGCCACCGTCTTCATACACTCCGCCTAAAAACGTGATGGCATGCTCTTGGCATGTAGCATGATTTTGTAAGTTTTCAGCTAGATGATGATTCTTCCTTTCTACAACGTCATTTTATTGAGGTGTAGCTGGACAAGTCAATTATCGACGAATCTTGTTTTCACGAAGAAACATCAGGGATACTTGAAAATCCTACTCTTCTTCAGTATTGTCGTTTCTCTCATTAGATGAAGCAAAATTACCTCTTGACTTCCTCCAACAGTCGCGAGTGAAATGACCCTTCCTTCTACAATTATAGCGTTCATCATTTTGACATCGTCTTTGACCATCACTTTGAGCTCCTCCTTGATTAGAGCTTCTCTTGGATTGTGAATTCTTCCAGGACTGCTTCTTTTGTCAGCTTCCTTGTCGACACGGTTTTTCTTCTTGTAACCTTTGAGCGTCTTAGTTGGATTTCTTCTCGAGACCTCTCTTTTTGCTAAAGAAAGCTTTGTCTTCTTTTTTTATCGATACTCTAGACATCTGTTTGACTAGAGCTTCTTGATTTGTCAAAATATTCTCCACTTTCGTTGGCGTCGACAGAGTTGCCCATCCACGAGTTGTCGTAACAAGACCATTGGTCTTAACCTATGAATAATGATACTCCTCGTACGAGGATCACTAATTGGATTCTCTTGATCCAATTTAGTAATCACTTCAGATAAATCTTTTACTTTAATGAAGTACTCACTTATCGTCAAGCCTTGATGTAAAACTAACATAAGCTCATTCTCCAGCTGCTGAAGGCAGGCGTCATTTGTTTTGACAAACAAGGTGGCTAGAGTGTTCCATGCTTTCTTAGGCTTCTTGACGTCCTCAATTCTCTGTAAAAATTCATCTTTTACAGAGACAATAAAAGCGAACATCGTCTTATCAGGTTTGACCTTTCATTTCTTAAGGTCGTCTTCCGACACTTTTGGTGGTGTTGTATCAGACTCGTCAGCAATCTCTCAGAGACTTTGACCGATGAAGTAAAAACTTCATTCCGATGCTCCATGTGTTATAGTTGCTGCTATTTAGTTTCTTGACGTTACTGACCGAGCAGCTAACTTTTTCCATTGTGATTTCGTAAAATAAATTTACTTCACTATATAAAAAAATATTTTTATCACTGTAGTAATATTTTACAATTCGAAATAGGAACAGTAAAAATATTTTCTACTAATAATTTTATTTTTAACAGATAGTAAAATTTATTTATCGAGTCTGGTAAAAATAGTATTTCACTAACTGCACACCTATGACGTGGCTATGATACCATTTATTGAAAATTGGATCGTGGGAATCAAAATATATCGACAAATGTAAATTGTAATAATAGTAAAATATTACAAGTTCGTACACTTTATAAAAACAAACACACTCTAAAAGTGTTTACCATTCATAAATTACACCACATTTTATTTTTTGAAACACTCTAGAAGATATTACACAACATTAACATCTAAGAGAGCTCCAACCTTCTTACTCTCTACACTTTATTGTGTTGTTATTGTTAAGTTTACAAGCAAAAAGAATTCCTCCTTATATAGACTTATTCTAATGTGAAAGAAGACACCAACTTTCACAAGGTAAATCTAAACTTTTGGACGGTAAGAATGAGAATCAAATCTGTTACACATGGTAGTCAAACAACACAAGAAAAACAAGAAAATTGAGGAAGAGAAGTCCGTTGATGGACGGTGGACTTTAACAAATAGCTTATCAACACCTTTCTGAGACCACATTATACGCAGTTCGTCCTAAGAACTAGCTCTTTCCCTTCTTCATGTATCTCCTGGTTACTGCTAAATAAGCCGCTGCTAAACCAGGCAACCACCATCACATTCCTGTAACTGCGGCTTGGATCTGATCCGATCAAGAAAGACAGCTCTACTTAATCTTTATGCATCGTAACCACGTGCGCCAAACCGTAGGATAACACTATTAGGACAGCCTGTTTCATTATGTTATGTGCAAGTGCAGAGCATCAAGTATATAATATGGTTCTGTTTGTAATGAGTGTGTTTGGGTTTATTATGAAAAGTAGAATATTTTAGCATATGTTTTTGCTTGGGTGGTCTGTTGAAGTGAAAATGTATAGCTGTAAGTGTTTTGTGCTTGTAACATGCGCTGTTGTTTGAGCTGCGTTTTTTGCTTTGGCTTGTGAACAAAGATGAGAATGTATAATGCGGTCCAAACTGGGCGGAATCTTACTTTTTACTCTCCTTTTAAGTGTTGAACACATGTGATTTGATGATGCATTTTGGCAGTGAAAGTGTGGAAAAAAGGAAAAAGGGTCCAAAGGGTACCAAAAAAGGAATATGAAAGAACCAGCAAACTTTGAGCACTCCTATATACTCTGAGTTGTCATTATATTTGAGATATGTATACTTGATCCTGTCGACTATGTGTCGGCAGGTATAATCTTCTAGTATTGATTGTTACATGGCCGCCTTAATCTTCTAGTATAATCTTCTAGATACCAAATGCCCGCTGTCAAGTTCAAAAATACTAGTAACAAAATCTGCCCTGCAATGCTGGAAGTGGGATTGTTTTGTGGTCTTGAAGTTGCCCTATAGTTCCTAGCCATCATCCTCGACGATGCTGGTTTGGATTGGTATGAGATTTTTTCGCCGTGCGAACTGGGGCTATTGTGGGCGTGTCGAGGTCGAAAACATGTGGCCTGACTGGTGTATCATGGACGGGAGCCGGTCCATGTTATGAGCTTCGAGTCGGAGTTCTTGTTCCTAGGCAAAAGGAAGCACAGATATAAAAGTTGCCATAGTATTTTGCACAAGTCTAACATGACTGATGAAGGAATTGGAATTCTCTTTGGGGTCAATCCTTTTGCTCCTAGTTTTAATGTCAATCTCTTGCAAAATTCAAAACAAGGAACAAAAACATTATCGTCCAATACTGGCCCAAAATATTGAAGGCCCATCCATAAGTTAGATGGCCCACAACCATTTCCAAACCAAACCCAATCCCAAAGGATAGACTAAACCCATACATTGCGTGCATACCCTTGCATCGGGTAGTACTAGTACGGGCAACAAGAGTTCCGTCATATCCTACCAGGGTGGTGTTTTAAGGATCAAATAATGAGCCACCCAACACATAACTTTCTCCACGTATCACATGGATTTTATTCTAATGCTGCATCAGCATGATTCTACTCTTTACACTAACATACTAATAGTTTCGATTTCGATCCGAATCTAGCTGATATATTAATAATTTCGACCAATGTATTAATAATTTCGACGAATATATTAATAATTTCGACCAATGTATTAATAATTTCGACGAATATATTAATAATTTCGACGTACAAATTAATATGCATATTGAAAGTATTATTAGTTTTCTAGTAGTACCTCATGTGAACTTTTCAAAGGATGTATCCGAAGAATTCTCTCGTAAAACCAGAAATTTTATTATTAGGGTTTAACCTCAATTATTTATTCTAGTTATTTTAATCACAGTTGTTATTTTAATATAAGAGACAACGTTGATTCGTTGGTCAATACACACACTCTATCTCTTTTATAAATACTTTATTTGTCTCATTATTTTTATAATATTTGACTTTTTATTATTATCGAGATAAAATTTGACACATATAATATGACGATCAAACCTAACTTTTAATGTAAAATAATAAATTATATACTTTAATCATATATATGGTATCGTATCCATGCGTATAGAATCGATCACATGTTATTTAATACGGAAACAAGACTCCATATTCATACGTATCATGAAACATCAATAATCGATTAAATTACGTATTTTAATCATATATATGTTACCGTATCCATGCGTATATAAACGATCACATGTTATTTGATATAAAAATAAAACTCCATATTCATACGTATAGAATAAAAAAAATATACGAGGACGTTGCAAAAATTATAAGATAAAGGTAATAATATAGATAACAAATAAATTCTTTATTTCCTTTAATTCCCCAACAAATAAAAATAGTCATCAAAACATAAAATATTTACGCATTACTCATACCCCATTATTTCATTTATCAATTAATCATCTATCAAAAATAAAAGACTTCAATTTTTGATATATAATAAAAAGAAAAGATAATAAATCATTCATAAAATAAATCAAATAAGACTAAATATTAAATAATAAATTAGGGATGACTCATGATAAATAAGTTTCATAAATAAGAACTATTGATAATTTACACAATAAAAAATATCATTTTACCTCCCTAAAAATTAAAACGTGACATATGACCTCATCAAATTTAAAAATATACGTTTTAATCTTATATCATCAAATAAAATTATGTTATTTTAAGGGATAATTCTTCATAATTATCAATTTGAAAACTTAAATCGAAAAGAAATATCACCTAATGTCATTAATTCCCGCGAGGTCTCAAACCCACGCTACCCACCCCCACCCCTACCCCTAATGCTCTCGTCTCCTCTCTCTGTGTTCCCGACCATCATCGCCACCGCCCCCTATTCCGCCACCCTCAAACTCCCCGTCGTTGCTGAGCTCCTCTTTCGTCGCTTCGAGCTCTGCCGCCACCGTCACGTTCGAGCTTCGTTGATGGTTCCACCATGGATGAGATCTCTCTCTTTCGATTTGTGTTGGTGCGGGTTCCGAGGAGGGAGTCGGAGAAGGAAGAAGGAAAGGAGAGAGATATGAGGGCGGCACGCGACGGGAAGATCTAAAGCTGTCCTTGACTCCGGTGAAGGTCTCAAGGTTCGCAGGTGCATTTGGGAATTTAGGGTTTTGAAAAGCAGAGAATCATTATTGATTTGCGGGAATTTTTGGGGGAGTGATGAAGAGAGAAGATGATGCCTAGGATTCAAAAGAGGCACCTTAGCTGCGACTTCATCATCAGCTTCACTAGCACCGTCGCACAACGGGCTGCAACTGAGATGTCCTCCGATAACATCGTGGTGTGATGGCGTCAATCGGTTGGATCTTCATCAATGACGACGTCGGATTGTTTTGATTTTGTGATGTTTGCTTTGTGTGATTTGTGTGGATGTAACAATTGTTCCAGTCGGATTCCGATTAACGGACTAATTATTCCGATTGGATTTGGACGGAAATATTAGTTCCGATGAAACGTATACGTGTTTCGTTTGTATTCCGACGAACGCCGATCGAATTCCGATGAATATATTATTTGTTCCGTATTATTTTTTTTAGACAAACGATTTTTTATAAACATATTATTTTGTTTTATATATGTATTTTTTTGGGTGGAGTGGTAGGGGGAGGGAAGGGTTAGGGTTGTATTTTCTGGAAATTTAGTGCTACTTCCTAGAAAATAAAATCTTTCGAGTGGTATTTTTCGATATTTTTTTTATTTTAACATAAAATCATATTAAAAAATTCATATAAGAATCATATATATATTTTTTCCTAGTTATGAAAAAAAATTAAAAATATTTTGACACGAAATATTATTTTTTTAAAATTGATAAAGAAATTATCTGTATATTTTAAAATTTAAAAGATCATATGTTAATATCGAATAAATAAGGGGAAATATGCTCTTTCGGCAATTTCCCAAAAATAGAAAAAAAAAATTTCCCAACTCATAAAAGCCTAACAAATAATCCCCTTTCAAAACAAATTTCAGTTGCACAAACCAAAATCATCTATACCCACAAAAAAACCAAAGTACCTCTAAACAAAGGAATGTCCACTCATTCCAAATCCAAATTCAAATCGTCTATCAATCCAAATTAATGTTTAAATTCAATTCAACTCCTCAATCACAACAACGTTCTATTTCAACAAAAAATTAAAATTGATAAATTAGGATTTTTTTTATTCGAATTTTATATTAAAAAAATTGAAACGATATGATAAGAACATGAATACATGCATAAAATTCAAATCAAATGATTTCACATTACATTTATTAGATTTGGGAACCTAAAGAAAAATTCAGAGACCTATTCAGTGCGTATTGAAACCAATAGAAATCAATAGAACATTGACAAAGTCAAAACAACATGTTTCGTTTGGTTTAAATGATCAAAGTATTTAGCACACTATTTGCATAACAGAATCACATTGTTTCATTCAAATAGAGTGTCAGTGTTATTCAAACAGTATGTCTGTTTATATATATAACACAAGATTAAACGAATAAACTGTGGACTTCGATATTATTTTGACGTCCTGTTTCGTTGATTGGCGTACTGTTTAAGATTGTGAATCATTAGGTGTATTTAGGCGTCTTGTTTTCATAAACTAAAGCACTGTTTCATTTCGACAATCTGAAAAACAATCGAAACACAAGAATCGAATAACATTCCACTATACTCAATAACTTGTTCATCATAATTGAATAGTGTCTTTGATGTACCAACATTTGTAGAATTACCGAGGCGTACTATTTCATTATTCTGACGTAGTGTTTTAGACTGAGCAACACGGGAAGTATTCAGTCGTCTTATTTCAATGAATTGACGCAATATTTCATTTTGACAATCTGAAATCACATTCGAAGCACGAGAATCCAAACCCATCCACTACACTCAACATTCATATTATTGATGATAAACGAAGGTATTTAGAGAGGTCAAACAACATCATCAAGTCCTCTTGATCATTCAACAATCATTCATTATGATCCGGAATTGAATAATACAAACTGAATTTATTCGATGATGGGATTTTGATACGATCACGTATCTTATCAACATGTTCAAAATCGAAATCCGAATAACATAAAAATGAACAAGATATATTACCAAATCTATAAACAAAAATGATCTTCTCATCCATTGAAACGGAGCGACGATAATGATCATGATGAAGATGATGACTAAACACAAAACTATATGATAATTCTCAGTGATTTCAAATGCGAAATCCTAATGAAAATATCCAATTTGATGAAACAATGAAAAATGAAACGATTACGAGAAAAGACAGGTTTTTTTTAAGAACAATTCAAATTATATCAAAAAAAATATTTATGCGGATGATATATTTTGAATAACATTTTTAAAAAGATATATCTGTGGGAATTTTCTGAAAATTTTAGTCCCAAGCTCACAACCATAGAGGAAAGAAAGAAAATATCTAGTACCAACTCTAAGGATTATTTTTATTTCGTAAAGTGTTGTTTATAGTAAGGACTCGAAAAATTCCATAAAATTTAATTTCACGATAATTAATATGAATAATAAATTATCGTACATTTATAACAAAGAGTGTTGTGTCTGTCGTATGTGTTATACAGTGACTTAGTGGTGATATTCTTTCATTGACTTTGTCAGGTCGTTTTGGTATGAAGGAAATTCACTACAGGAAATCTTGGGCTCCGGTTTGGCTAATTCCCTTTCGCGGATGTTCTTTTTACTAAATCTGAATAAAACTTTATTAGTTGAAATTGAATAAGTCTCTCCAAGGGCATAATTATAACACTGATGGTATCTATTGTCTGTATTTATTATGTTTTTAAGATGATAATTGTGATTATCCGATTGGTATGATAAGTTCCAAAGTGTTAGAACAAAGGACTTAAGTGGTCATTTCTCTGTATTTTTTCTATCTTTTTCTCTCGTGTAACCCTTGGTATACGGACTGATACGTTATTGATCTCATATGGCTCACAGTTACTATTTTTCTGTGTTTTTCTTTTCTTTGTGTTTTCAGGAGTTACAGACGACGTGCAGGTGTGATATAGATTATGGTGATGATGTACATGTACTATATTATGGTTTATGAACTAAGTAAAATATGTAATAAATAAGAAGTTTTCGCTGTATTTGATAATATTATTAATTATGTCTAAATGGATTTTATTTATTTTTATACCTAAACGAATAAGTAATTTTTGCCTAGATAAGGTGTTAGGACTCAGCGACAGTAACGTTATTTATATTATTATCTATCTTATGGAAAATTAGAGCATTATAGATTAGTATGAGAGCAAGCTTTATGTTAAGGACTAAACGAAATCACTTATGTTTAAGTAAATATTTTATGTGTATTTTTGGGATTAAATGAAATATTTAAACTTTCTTATCCTTATGCTTGATTTTAGTCTTATTCTATATTTTTGGACATATTATTAAGATAAGTTTCTTTTATGTTTAGGATAGTTAAGACTAGGAGCCAAGGATTCACTCCGAAATGTGTTTTTAGGATGGTTCGTTACAAGAGGTGTTAAGTACATATTGGGGTGTATCTTCATAAGATTAGGATGATGGTTCGGGAAGTTAAGAGTATCGATGATAACATACATCATCCCATATACCAAGTGGAAGCTTTCTTTTACTCACTGTCAAATTATATTGACATACGCTTCTAGGATCGATTCTATCCCGAGGAGTTCCTTAATGGGGTGCTCAATGAAAAGAGGTACTTCATAGATGGCAAGTGGACCGTTGACTTTGAGTCAGCTGGCCATAAGGTTGTTTATGCGTACAACCATTGGTGAAGATGAGTCTTGAAGGGAGTTAAGGGATTTTGCTTAATAATACGGTTTTATGTACTAAGTGTGCTCTTATGTGATTTGTTATTCTGTGTGGCAAATTATGTAATTATTTATAATGTGTATACGGATTTCGGTGTTGCTATCTATGTACTTATCTTTATAATGAATGCATCATTTTTGTACTAAATGCTCTTGATAATGGAATTTGTTATCTTTACCTTATGTTAATTGCCACATAGATAATTTAAGGGATTATTGTTGATAATCCATGGATTTATAGCAATGTCAATGAAAATAATCTAGATTGACGTTTTGCAAATGCTTAACTTATATGGTGATGGCACACATTGAAAATGAGACTTTTCAAATTGAAGGGTCAACGGAATCAGTGGACTATGCTACGGGAGCTCATCCTGCGATGCAGGTAGGGATCCATGAAGTAGCAGCGGGAAAACAACCCCGAAACAACTGCCAGCTAACCCTATAGTTGTGATGATGGAAGACCTTTTAAGGATTAGGAGAAAAGCGAAGGAACCTACTAAACCTAACACTGAGAAGTACTTTCAGAGGCTTAATGCATACCGTCCAAAATGATTTACATGAGATGATGTTCCGACGGTTCTGGAGAACTCGTTCAAAGATATAGAAAAGCTAAACAAGACTGTAAGGTGTCCCGAGAAACTGAAGCTCAGTTTCGGGGTATATTACCTCGATGATGAGGCGAACAATTGGTGGACCATAGTCGCAAAACTAGTTGAACTTCCTAACTTTGATTGGGAACAGTTGAAGGAGCTGAGTCGCGACAAGTACTATCCTGAGTCTCAAAGGGACCAGATGAGAAAGGAGTTCCCTTCTCTAGAAGAAGGTGACATGAATTTCACAAAATATGCAACAAGGTTTCGTTTTTAGCTCTAGTACGATTAATGCCTTTGTTTACAGCTCGGAAGCTAAAAAGAAACGAAATTTCCTGAAGGGGCTTAGCTGGAGGCTCAAGACAAGCTTGTTAACACATACATTTGTTTGATATCAAAAAATATATGACAAAGCCATGAATTTGGAGCGATCTTTGGCAGAGAAGGATGCTTTCTTTGCAGAAAAGAAAACAAAGTGAGATTATGCAAGATCTAGCAAATCTGGTAGATTTCAACAGTGTGATGAACCTTGATCTCACAAACGAGATGGGCCATTAGGCTATAGTTCTTGTATCGGATAAGGAGAAGGATGCCACATGACATAATCATACAATCCACTGTATGATCAACAGTCCAACGAGAGACAATCTCAAAGAGATGGAACGAGTGATCAGAATCGTTCTACTAATGGTGTCACTTGTTATAACTGTGATGAATTCAGACAAGTTTCAAAGGATTTTCATACTGCACCTGTGACATGCTGCAACTGTGGCGGACAAGGCAACAGAAAAAGGTTTTGTCCACAAGGAAACATGTCAAGAGACACAGTTCAGAGGCTAGCAACTACAGGTCAGTCGATTGTATAACCGCCAAGACAAGGTGGAAACCAACCTAAACCACCACTAGGGAGAATATTCAACATGAACCCATAAGAAGCACAATAGAGCGGAGCTACGGTGATTGGTAATCTTCAACTTTTCTCCCGTCCAGCTTTCGCCCAAGGCTTTTCTCGAAAGGCACGACATCAAATCTGAACCCATACCTAGTGAGATATACATCGGGTTGTCAATCGGAGATATTGTGGGCTATAGACATTTCATGTCTTATGTCCCAATTGAGATAGGGGTGAAAATTTCCCTATAGACCTTGTTGTGTTCGATCTTCGAGATTTTGCTATCATTCTTGGTATGAGTAGGTTAGAAAAGTATAGGGGCACCATAGATATTGAGAGAAGCTGGTTAGAATAATATGTACTAAAGGAAGCAAGTTTGTATACTACTGGAAAGGGTCAAGACCTGAGGTGTTAATAATATCTATAATGACAGTTAGTAAGCTTCTGAGGAAGGGTTGTCATGGATTCATTTGCCACATAGAGGTTTCTTTCAAGGACGGTAAGGGATTGGCAGAAATCCCAGTTATGCTTGAGTTTCCAAACATCTTTCCGGAGAAAATACCGAGATTGCCACCCAATAGAGAGGTTGACTTCGCTATTGAGCTAGAGCCGAGCATAAGACCTATTTCCAAAGCGCCTTATCGTATGGAACCTGGAGAATTGAAAGTGCTTAAAACTCAACTCGAGGATCTGCTTGAATAGTGGTATATCCGACCTAGTGTCTCACCATGGGGGGCTCCTGTTCTTTTTGTTAAGAAAAAAGATGAGAGTATGAGACTGTGTATTGACTAACGAAAGTTGAACAAAATCACCATCAAAATTGATATCCTTTACCTCGTATTGATGATCTTTTTTACCAGTTATAAGAGGCTATGATCTATTCCGAGATAGACCTTTGTTCTGGTTGTCATCAATTGCGTATCAAATTCATGAATATTCCAAAAATAGCTTTCCAAACTCGGTATAGTAATTATGAATTCGTTGTTATGTCATTTGAACTCACTAATCCACCTCTTGTGTTTATGGATTTGATGCATAGGGGTCTTCAAACCTTATCTTGATCATTTTGTTATCGTGTTCATTTACGACATACTGATATACTCCAAGACTTCACAAGATCATGAACGACATCTTCGAACCACTTTGGGAACCCTCATAGAAAACCAATGGTATGGTAAAGTCAAGAAGTATGAATTCTGGTTGACAAAAGTTGCCTTCTTGGGACATGTGATCTCAAGAGATGGTGTTAAGGTTGATCCGAAGAAGATTGAAGCTATAAAGGAATGGGCTAGACCTACTAATGTGATAGAGATCAGAAGTTTCCTAGGGTTAGCCAATTACTATCGTCGGTTGGTGGAGGATTTCTCTAAGATAACCATGTCATTGTCTAATCTTACGAAGAAGAACACGAAGTTTATTTGGTTTGAAATCTACGAGAAGGCTTTCCAAGAACTCAAGACTCATCTCACTTGTGCTTCTATGCTTACACTATCTTATGGTGAGGAAGGATACTGTGTGTATAGCGATGCATCTAAGCAAGAAATTGGGTGTGGACTCATGCAATACGAAAAAGTAATAGCTTATACTTCGAGACAACAGAAACCATATAAGCTTAACTACCCGTCGCATGGCTTGGTTATATGTATGGAGTGTCTTGTAAAGTTTTTTCTGATCATAAAAGCTTGAAATATATCTTTACTCAGAAGAGCTCAACATAAGACAACGAAGATGGCTAGAGCTACTAAAAAACTATGATCTGGATAACCAGTATCATCTAGGAAGGAAAATGTGGTGACCGATGCTCTAAGCTGAAAGGTTCGAAATTTAGAGGGAAACTTGCACTTATTAAAAATTACGCAAGACATCCTAGTTGATGAATTCTATAAGTTAGGAATTGAAGTTTGACCAAGTTCAATTAGTATGAGACTTACAGATATGCAAGCTCGTCCAACTCTTTACGAAGAGATAGTGCAGGCTCAAAAGAATGACGTTGCACTACAGAAATTGAGGAAAGAGGCTCAAAAGAGTACCGCAACGAGATTTGTGATTCACGAAGATGGATCACTATGATTTTAGAATAGTTTCTGTATATCCAATAATGAAGTGTTGAAAATAAAAATTCTTGAGGAAGCACACCAAAGCCTCTACTCTGTTCATTCTTAAGGTAACAAGATATACCACGATCTACGAAACCACTACTGATGGAGTAACTTGAAAAGGGAGATTGTTGAGTTTGTCAGCAAGTGTTTGTTCTACCAACACGTAAAGATAGAACATAAAAGACCAGGTGGATTACTACAACTTCTTGAGATACCAACATGGAAGTGGGATGCAATATCCATGGACTTCATAGTTGGACTTCCAAGCACGATTGAGGGTTTAAACTCTATTTTGGTAATTATAGACTGTTTGACCAAGTCTACACACTTTCTTCTAATAAAAAACACATGGATTGTTGATCGATTGGTCAAGGAATTTGTGAAGACTATCGTAAGGCTCTACGAGGCTCCTAGCACCATAGTGCCTGACAGAGGCACGAGGTTTCAATCTTTTTTGGCAAGGATTACAAGAGGCTATCGGTACGCGTCTGAACTTCAGTATCGTCATCCATCCTGCATCTGTTGGCCAGATGGATAGAACCATAGAAACCTTAGAAGATATGTTGCGTGCATGTGTCCTTGATTTCAAAGGATCTGGGGATCATCATTTGCCTTTGATCAAGTTTACCTACAATAATAGTTACCATTCCAGCATGGGTCGTTATATGGTAAAAACTGTAGGACACCGATAAACTAGAATGATATTCAGGATGCGGTCTAGTTAGGACAAAATATGGTACAAGAGATAGCTGAGAAGGTGAAACAGATTCAAGAACGGATGAAGGCTGCACAAGACCATCAGAAGAGTTATGTCGATGTGAGGCCAAGACCTCTAGAATTTGAGGTCGGGAATCATGTGTTCTTGAAGATCTCACCTACTAAAGGTGTAATGAGATTTGGGAAGAAAGGGAAACTTAGTCCATGATACATAGGACCTTTTGAGGTTATAAAGCGAGTTGGGGAGTTAGCTTACAAACTAGCACTTTCTCCCAACTTGTCGTCTGTGCACAATGTGTTCCATGTCTCTATACTTCGCAAATATGTGCCCGACCCAAGCCATATCATACAGTACGACCCTTATCATAATAGATGAGAATATGTCATATAAGGAGTAACCGCAAGAAATCCTCAATCGCCGAGAAAAGATAT
This sequence comes from Drosera capensis, assembly GCA_001925005.1. NCBI lineage: Eukaryota > Viridiplantae > Streptophyta > Magnoliopsida > Caryophyllales > Droseraceae > Drosera > Drosera capensis. The sequence continues at coordinate 61,059 of LIEC01011591.1, forward strand.
TATAGAAGAAAACAATACTATTGGTTAAGGTTTTATGGACAAATAATTTAACCTCGGAGACAATTTGGAAATTTGAGGAGACAATGCGGAAGCAATATCCGTATCTATTTAAAGGTAATTTATAAATCTTTTATATCTCTGGTTTGGAGGATGAAACCTTAAAAGGAGAAAAGAATGTAAGAACTCGAAAAAACTCCGTAAAATTTAATTTCACGATAATTAACGTGAATAATAAATTATCGTACGTTATAATTTATTTTTCGGGATTAAAATGCTTTTTAGACAATATAATAGGGAAATAATGCAAAATCTAGGCGAGATGAAACTCTAATATGCAAATACGGAAAAATATGATATTAATACAAAAATACCGTATTTATATGAAAATAATTAAACCTAATTTTGACACTTATTTTTCTTTATGTTAATTTATACTTCACCTAAATTAAATTAATTATCCACTAAATATCCACTATTTATTCACCAAATATTCATTAATTTTTCACTTAAACTATATTAATTGATTTATTTTTTTTATAAATACAAGCTTTCTTCTCCATGAAAATTCCTTACAAACACAAAACAAAATACTTCTTACATTAGAGTTAAGCAAAAGAATAGAAGAAGGAGAAGTTTAAGGAGAAGAGGAGAAGGTAGGTGATAAGGCGAGTAAGACGTGGAACCTTCACCGTTGTTAAGAGAAGGTAATCATCTCCATTAAAAATTTTGAGGAATATTATACACTCTTTGATAAATTCTGATATTAATACATATTGAATCCTCACATGTTTAGTTTTTAAAAAAGTTAATAAATTATGATTCGGAGTTGAGAATCTTAAGTTATAAATCAAAATGTACGGATATATAAATCGGTAAAAAATTAGTTAGAGAGATGAGTTTATGACTTGATATGAAATTATATAGAATGACTTATGATACAAGCCTTATATCACTAGAAAGGAATGAAAGTCTAGTTTTTAGAATAATTTACAAATAATTATATAGAGTTGTATATAGAGAGTTATGAGCAAATTAGTGAAACAAGGTCAAACTATTTGAACTAAAAAAATATATAAACTTGAACTAATTAACTGCTATTATTGATAATATTTAATGATAGAAAATTTAATTCAATGGAAATATTATAAGATCTAGTTTATGTATAATTTTACAGAATAATTTTTAAAGTTGTATACAAGAAGTTATAGATTTAAATACGTCGAAAGGTCAAGTTCGACAAAATCTAGATTTAATTTAAGGCCGGGAAGCTCACTTCAAAGGCCGGAACGCTCGTTCCAGAGGCCGGGTTGTTCATTTCAGAGGTTAGGATACTCGTTCCAGATATCATAACGCCCGTTTCAGAGGTCAGGATGTACGTCGCAAAGGTCGGGATGTCGTCTTAGAATTTTCTGGATCAAGAATAATCGTTTTGACCCAAAAATAACTGCAAATATTTAAAAATACCTGTAATGATATTCAATATATAAAATCATCATCATGGACAATCAAAATAAGTATCAAAGGCTTTTACAAATCTCAATATCATCTCGTAATATTAATATGATGGTTTTTCGTAAAGTACGAACAAACATTCATAAGGAAATATATTAATATATTAATCTGTCATATTATAGGACCTGAAGATGTCGCTCGTTGAGACATAAAAGACAAGTTGAGTGTGTGTGTGGAAGTTGCAATAAGAAGATAACGTTTAGATTTATTGTGTGTGATGATGCGCATTATTATACTGTGAGTATAATAATATGCATTGGAATCTATGGATGTAGTCACTAAATGACATAAAATACTGACTGCAACCGCTATGTGTCGTGATAAGATAATGTGTAGGTTTGTGTTATGTTTTGATTGTTGGTAAAAAGAGGATGAGTGAGGAAAAATAGCATAAATCCATAATTGATGAGAAAACTTCATGGTATAAAACACAAAGAATGTTATGTTATATAGTGATTTGGTGGTAACATTGTTTCATTGACCTTGTTTGATCGTTTTGGTACGAGAAAAACTCACTATAGGAGACCCTGCACTCAAATTTGGCTGATTTCCTTCGTGGATGTCCCTTTTACTAAATTTAAATAAATCTTGATAAGTTGAAATTGAAAAAATCTCGTCAATGACACAATTATAATACTGAAGGTATCCATTGTTTGTCTTTACTGTGTTTTTAAGATGATAATTATGAATGTCGGATTGGTATGATAAGTTCCAAAGTGTTGGAACAAAAAACTTAAGTGGTCATTTCATTTTTCTTTTCTTTTTTTTCTTTTCTCGTATAACCCCTGATAAGAAAACCGACACGTTATTGAGCTTATATGACTTACAGTTACTATTTTTTTGTGTTTTTCTCTTCTTTGTGATTTTAGGAGGTAGAGACGACGGATAGTTATGATATAGGTTATATTGACAGTTGTGATATAGATTATGGTATTAATGTGCATCTATTGTATTATGATTTATGAACTAAGTAAAATATGTAATAAATGAGAATTTTTAGCTATATTTGATAATATTATTGATTATGTTTAAATGGATTTTATTTATTTCTGTATCTAAACTGATTAAATAATTTTTGTCTAAGTGGATGTTGGAACTCAGCACACTAACATCATTTGTATTACTATATATGTTATGAAAAATTGAGATGTTATATTTACCTTCTTACAAGACAATTGATAAGAACTTGACTTTACGTACATAGATGTACAATCCTATATACGATTTATCCGGTCCAAGAGAATTCTATTCATACTACAGTCGGCCATTTCCTGGGAGTAATATTTTAGGTAATTCTCAATTTGATTATTTTAATCCTGTTTTCATCAGCCAAAGCTTCCTCACAGATTGAACATTGACCAATTTTGAAAACCTTCTAAAAAATACTCCGTATATCCTTGTTTTTTTTTCCCTTTGTGATAGACCGTATATTCTTAGTCTTATTGGCATAAGATTAAGATTCATTATACATATACCAGTACTAGGGGTCAATTTGGATTAGATATACCTACCATTCATTAATACTTACTTCATTTAAAAATAAATATAATATTTTTTTTATCGTATTTTAAAGAGTTTCATTATTCGTGTTAATGATGTAAGAAAATTACGTCACTTGCTCAGATGAAGTACATAACTTGAACAATCATTAGTGTTTTATAACAATTTTGTAAAAAATGATGTTTGATTGTTTTACAAATTAAATTAAAATTTATCTCGACAAATCCCAAAGTAAAACTGTTGTATTTATTTTGAGACGGGGGAATATAATTTATGGAAGTAATTTTGAGATCTCAAGTCATTATACATATACTAGAACTGTCATTTATTATAATTTCTTCTCAAGGAAATTCAATGAAATATCCGTGTAGATTTCATTTTCTTAATTATGAACAAATAGGAAAGAACACAAATGAAAGATAAGGAAAGAAATCAAAATGGATACAATATTTCTATTGTAAGTGCAATAATGGATTTACATGATCCATTATAGGTTGCTAAATGTGTGTTTCCGGCTTATAAATGTTATATCTTCATAGACGATAACCTTAACGTACAATATTAATGTCTCAGTAGCTCAAGATGTGTGTATTGATTATACTTGGATCAAAAGACGTGAGTTTTACCCAAAATGTTGAAGTTTAAATGTACAACGGAAATACATCTATGCTTAAAAAACAGTAAGGTTTAGCTGTTACGTACAATCTTATTGTCTTGAAAGAAACCTCACGCTTCTTAATGATGTTTTATGAGGGACAATATGCTTTCGTTATTCAATTGGGTTTTTTCTTGTAAATGGCGTTTCTTCAAAAACAATAGAATCTTGTCCTAATATAAACAATGAGAGATGGATTACCAAAATTTAGTACTTCGTATAAAATAACAACAATGATTTTATTATTTTATTTTGAAAAATTTCTCAAAAATGATAATGCAGTATTTCTCAAACTCAACCAAACAAAAAGAAAAGAAAGAGATTGAAATTTGGCAACAGCTAATTGTGAACAAGGCAAGCACAGTGCCACCTCCTCAATCAATGGACACGAAAATGGAGTATTGTTTTGTCGTGAGCAGAGAGCACCAGTTGCCACCACGCCCAGATAAAGCCAAAGCCGCTCCATGATTTGATGACGATACACACCAGCCACTGCTTCTTAATCGAGCTCCACACAACAATTTATCATTACAAATTACCCAGCAAAAGGTTAGAATGAAAACGTGTACTAAATCATCGCTTACAGCAATCCTATTCCTATCATATTTTTCTCCCCATATTTTTCTCTGTATCTTATTCAAATTGGTAGTGTCAGTTTCTAAGAATTATACATCACTCATGCTCGTTTCATCCTATAAAAATTATATTAATATTTATTTTATTTAAATATTTATATCAATTATAATGTTTTTTATTTGATAAATAATAATATCAAATCAGTTATAATACATTCATTAATTTCTCGAATAATTTTTATTGTAAATCATTTTTATAAATATTGTTCAATATAAATTTAACTCATACATAAATTTTCGATTCGAATTAAAGTATTGTAATTTTCATGGGATGAATGTGTTGGGATTGGAAAAAATTGTGAAACACCAATCCTTAAACCAACGAGAAAATATGAGGATAGTGATATAAGACATATAAATAAAATCAAGATGACACAAAGATTTTTAAGTGAAAATCCCGAAAAAAGGAAAATAAATCATCCTTCGTCTATCTAATCTTCTGCGAAATAGAAAATCGAACAAAACTTGCTGAATTTTTATCTCAAATTATCCGAATTTTTCTGAACAATCTCCTCCTAATCATTCTACCAAAATTCTTTTGGATCACCTCCTTTTATATATCATTGAGAGAATATTTTTTTGATTTTAAAAAAGATTTAATTATCCATAAAAATATAAACATCTCATAGTCAACTTTATTTTTTCAATGTGAAAATCTTTCAGACAATAACCGCCTTACTTTTGTCACGACATAATAGAAAATGCCTCAATTTTATTTATATAATCCACGTTTAATCGGTCACATACACATGTATTCTTCACATAGGAATGAATCTGCTCCCAACAAGAGGGAGTATCATGTAAAGAAAAAGCCGTACATGCTGCAACAGTAACTACTAAGATAAGTTATGGTGTATAATACTTCCTTTGTCTTATGAAAAATACGAACATTTTTATTTTTAATATTATTCATCATATATTTTCATAATTTTTGTTTTATCATTGAACGAGCAAAATATAAATTTGTTTTTTGATTTAGGTTATACTACAAAAAAAATAAAAATATCATACATGATGGGAGGGAGTATCATGTAAAAAAAAGTCATACATGCTACTGCAATAACAACTAAGATAAATTGTTGTGTATAATACTCTTTTCATCCTAGAAAAGCGCTAACATTTTTTTTTAATACTATTCAGTATATATTTTTGCAAGTTTCGTTTTATCATTAGATAATTTAAAAATGATATTTGCTTATTGTTCAGATTATACTACATAATAAAAAAATATCATTAATATTTCAAAAAATTTTATAAAAACATTTAATCTTCCCACGATATGGGTCAAACTTCAGCTCAAGATATGTGCATAATTAAATTGTTATATTTTTTATGGGACGAATTGAGTATTTTGTTTTTCATATATTGTAATATGATCATGATGTTTGTGTAGTATTTTGTTGAAAAACGCTCTAAATGATTATCAAACTGCAGTATATTATAAACAAAATATTGTGCTTATATGACAACGTGTAGGCTGTTGTTACAACATCACACCTTTATATTAAGTCATTTATTAATAGATAGAATGATACAGAAAATATGGACATAAATCCAAGAATTTTTGAGATCATAATACGAGTTGTTATGATAGTTCCTGTTGCAGTCAGTATGCAGGAAACTGTTGCTTCCAGCATAAACAATTTTCCTTATATTTATGATGGTAAAAAAATAGTTTGATTGCGTGATAGAAATATATCTATGATTTCAACATGAATGGTAAACTAAGCTTCTTATTTAAAAAATCCAGTGACATTCGTTAACAAGTTCCGATCGTTTTATGTAATGATCGATTTGGTTAAAGTAATTATTCGTTAACAAGTGTTATTATTATATAGACTTCTTTATGGGTTTCACACATACAGTAGCTTCAAGGAATGAATAATCGTGCTCAGTATTCCTCGTCGCACGAAACCCAACTACCGTCGGCCAATCTCATTCATCAAATTCCCCGAATTTCTACTCCATTTTCATCCGCCCGTTGAATTACACACACGTATTCACCATTCGGTCCCATCAATGCTCCCCCCTTCTATCATCATCCTCACTTCCTCATCTTCAATCTTTTTTCACTTTCATCATTTTCGGGTAGATTTTCTCCTCTCTTTTCCTTTTTGGTCTGCATTTTACTACTCTCTCCTTTTTCTTCCACCACCACCACCATTTCCTGCTCCTTAAATACACATCCACATTCCCCACCACCACCTCCTTCACCACCGCTCTCTCAGCACATTGATACCGACAAAAAAGCAAAAAATACCAAAAAGCAACAACACATTACATCTGAAACAACTATCAACAAAAAAAAAAAAATGCATTAGCAGAAGCAGTAGAATCAGAGCTCTGTGAGTTGTGTGCGCAGATCAAAGTGTGGTTGGTGGTGGTGAAGCAATGGTGAAGGATCTCAGAGACGAAAAAGGCCACAACCGAGAACCCAACGTCGGTGTCGGCGGCGGCGGCGGCGGTTCAGAGAAGAAGGTCCTTGTGGGTCTAACCTGGAACTGCGCCGTGGAACTCAAGTTCCTGTTAACAGCACTCCTCCTCCTCTGCTCCCTCGCCACCCTCCTCCAATTCCTCCCTTCCACTTTCCCCCTCTCCCTCTCCCTCTCCCCTTCCTCCCTCCGCTCCTGCCTCTCCACCACCACCACCACCACCACTCTCCTCCTCCCCAACACAACCACAGAGACAACAAAACCAACAAACACAACAGAGACAATGATACCGCGCCGAGTCTCAGATCAGATCCTGCTACCCAATGGGGCGTTGAAGCGAGGCTTCGTCCCCTACGGCACCGCTGCATACTCCTTCATCCTCATGTCGGCGTACCGCGGCGGGCCCAACACCTTCGCCGTCATCGGCCTCTCCTCCAAACCCCTCCACGTCTTCGGCAAACCCAACTACACCTGCATCTATCACCCCAACAACAACAACAACAACAACGAGTCCCTCATCCATTTCTCTCCGGGTGTGAAGATACTCCCCGACTGGGGCTACGGTCGCGTCTACACAGTCGTCGTCATCAACTGCACCTTCGAATCCCCCGTCGGGGTCGAAAACGGCGGCCGGTTGGTTGTTGAAGCGGTGACGAATGGCGGAGGCGATAGGGATCTGAACCTGACGGATTCTGTCGAGGCGCTGGTGGAGCCTCCGGGGAGTGTTGATCTTACATTGTTTGCTTCACAGCCCAAGTACGAGTACTTGTATTGCGGGTCGCCCCTATACGGCGATTTGAGTCAACAGAGGGTGAGGGAGTGGCTGGCGTATCATGTTAGGTTGTTTGGCGGGCGGGCGCATTTCGTGATTTATGATGCGGGAGGAGTTCATCCCGAGGTGATGGAGGTGTTGAGGCCGTGGATGGAGTTGGGGTACGTGAGTTTGCAGGATATAAGGGAACAGGAGAGGTTTGATGGGTATTATCATAATCAGTTTCTGATTGTGAATGATTGTTTGCATCGGTTTCGGTTCTTGACGAGGTGGATGTTCTTCTTTGATGTCGATGAGTATGTGTATGTTCCCGGGCGGAGTTCGTTGAGGTCGGTTATGGATTCGTTGAGGGAGTATTCGCAGTTCACGATCGAACAGATGCCGATGTCGAATCAGCTTTGCTTGACTGAGGATGCTGGGAAGACTACCAAGTATGTTGAACTCAAGCTCAATCTCAATCCACCATTTTTTTGATTTGGTTTGATTAGTGTTGATTGCTTCTCGTGATTGCTATTGATAATTGATTTCATTTTGGGTTTTGTTAATGATAATTTTCATCGCAATTGGTTGTCAATATCTACGATTTTCTGCTTGATACAATGGAATAGTCAATTTAGTCTTCGTGGGATAAAGAAATATGAGCATTTGAAAGTGATTTGTGTTGCATTTATTGTTTGATTACCGGTTCTTTGCTTTCCTTACTGGTTCGATCGGTTTCCTTTTTGCTAATTTGCTGTAAGTTCTTGTAGTCAGCCACTGTTTTGGGTTTTGGTTGCTGTTTTGAATAGAAAACTGATATGATGAGTCGTAAAGATAGTGGAAGGTCGAAAGTGATGGGAGGGTAATTGTTGTTACATTTGAAAATACTTCAACAAGGTTTCAATAGTTATAACAGAACGTAGTATGTTTAGTTCTGGTTGATCAATAGGTATAGCATTCACTTATAAGCAATGTGATAGTTCCTGTTTTCCTGCCTTGTTTCCTGCATTGAGCAATGTGTGTTTTTACTTGGATTTAAAAGAAGCTGTGACGCTTCGGTCGTTTAAGTTTGTCAAGAACATCATCATTAGATTGATTAAGTGGTTTGCTTTATGTGAATGGGCTAAGTTCTTTGCTGTAATAGTTGACTAAGCTGCCTATGGTTTCTTATGATTTCTGATTGCCTTTGTAAAATGCAACAATGATTTTAACTTTTTCGTTAGCTTCACAAACACGAATGGAATCTCGGGTATCGCCCTAGAGTTTTTACTTTAGTATTCGGTTTTATATTGACTTAAGACTCTTAGAAGAGAAGTTTGTTTCATGATGATTGCAAACGATGGTATTGACTGGTCCTGTTTCACACACTCATTATGCTAATTTCAGCTATCATTTGGATAGCTGTTGAGATTATCTCAACCCTTTGGGGAATTGCCGAACTGATTTTTGTGGGAATACTTCACTTCATTCTCAACGAACCTTTGGTTCGAAAACAAGGTTTCACTTATTTTGATTGATAAAGAAAATCATAGAAACAACATTGCTCATTGGTTGTTATGGTTCTAAATTGTTGGCTAGTTTAAGCATTTTCATGTGCTTTGGCACTTACTATGCTTTTTGTCTTTAATTCTATTTTGTGGTCACTATTCAATTTCAAGGGCAGGTGTATGTGGGGATGGGTTGCTTGCTTTTGCTTGCTAGTTGTGAACGAATGTAACATGGATTGAGACCTCTTCTCTTGTCCGTGTTTACCATATTCGTTCTGCCAAGGGTTCTACAGTGTTCGCATGCTTCCTTCAATTATGGAAATCAGAATTTAATGGTAATCCGACTTTTATTTTGTAATGTAAATAATGTTTCTAGAACACCAACAGTGTTGGTTAAGGTTATTTCCTGGCTAAGTTGCTTTCGGCTAGCTGATCTGTATGGAAGGTGAATACTTGATTTCACGAAAAATAAATTTCAACGATATGATTGGTTTTGTGTTTAGCTTTTTGCTACACGTTCTTATTCATGATGGCTGTTAGACAGCATTTCAAGATACTTGCTGTATAGTGCCTTTATCCGAAGAATGAACTTCTGTTTGATTTGTTCTGCACGAATTAGTGAGAACCGGATATAGAAGACACTTGATTCTGGAACCCAGGATTTTTGGTCTTAGACTGATGCCAAACTCGGGCACGTATGAAGCCATAGCTTTGGCAGCTAAGTTTGCCCCATCCATTGCTTCATCATTGAAGCCTACATTCCATGTGTGGTCACATGGAGCTTATTTGAATGTTTTCAGCTATCCATGATGATCTATTACTAAACACGATTTCCTCGGAAGCAAGGAACTTGTATCTGAATTGATCTATCTTTGGTGTCTCTGTCCATCGTCTTTCATTATTTTTATCTAGTGCTGGGAATCCCAACTGTATGGAACTTCTTTTTTTTTCCCCTCGGTTCGGTAGGAAGTATGGATCCTGATGAAATGTGACTAATCCATGCTCTACTATTTCTGAACCATGCCAATCCTTTTTGTTAGTACTAATTAAGCGGTTTTTTTCAGTCTCTCACCGGGCTTGTGTTTGTGACCAGGAAATGGGGTTTCGAGAAGCTGGTGTACAGGGACGTGAAGAGAGGAATTCGAAGGGATCGTAAATATGCAGTTCAACCGCGTGACATCTTTGCCACAGGAGTGCATATGTCTCAGAATATGCAGGGCAAGACTACCCACAAGACCGAGAAGCGCATCAAGTACTTCCATTACCACGGCACCATTGCCTGGCGGAGGGAGCCATGCCGGCAGCTGATCAATGACACTCAGATCACCTTCCAGGACACACCATACGTCCTGGACACCACAATGAGGAGTGTCGCGCCTTTGGTCAAGAGATTCGAGCAAAATACTATAGGACAGAGATTAAGAACTACCCGCCAATAATATGATTACATTATCCTCAATAATACATTGGCTTTTTCAAAAACTTCAATTTTTATTTTTTTTCAGTGTTAGTATCCAATTTTTATATAGACATGGTTTGGTTCTTTTAGCAGACGTGAACCGTCGACATTATAGGATTTGTTCATTCGAGGTGGTCGGGGGATTGATGATTTAGCTTGTAAATGTCAATTTGTTCTATGATCATATTATGGAGTGGTGTACATGCCATTTTACCTAGGTGAATGGAGTAGAAAATTTTGTGGCATGCATGTTACAAGTTGCTCATCTGATTTTGCCTTTCAAAGTAATGAACACCGTCAGCATAGAAACCCGACAGAAGGATGCGATCAGGTGAGATGCAAGGAATTTCGTTATTACAGTTCCTAAATCTTAGGAGAACGTGGAACATGTCCAGCTCTACGATTCCCACTAATTTCACTCCTTGTAACAAATCCTAGATACTTCACAAGTGTGTATATATAGGTGTTGATGTACATCGCAGTAATATATGAGTTGTCTGCAAAACTGTTGGCTCTTTTCTCTGTTTGTATTATTTGTATTATTTAAATTATAATATTTTAATTTTTTGGATGTTTTATTCAAATTATAATATTTTTATATTTAATAATTTTTTTCACATAAATATATCAAAATATCCTAATTTTATATTATTTCAACTCATCCATCATTATTTTTTTCTTAAAATAAAATTATTATTTTTTATTAATTCATCACACATATCAATTATTATATCCAATCAAACGTATTAATTGAATGAGATAGAGCGAATATTTGTGAGTTCACATGCATGCTTGGCACTTCTCGACTCAGAGATTACGGTAGATGATGTGAGCGACCAAAGGTTCAAGCACATGTTTAATATGCGGTTGTGATTAGCTGAAGTTAATGTATAACAAATCATATTCCTTTCGTTTCAAAAACATTGAAATATTTTGGGTTTGTATATATATTGATGCAAAATTTGATATGTATGTAATGACGTTTAAATTTTATTTTTTTATAAATTTATCATGAAACAACATGGTTGTGTAAGTTACGTATTTCAATAGAATATATATTGCGGAGGGATCGGACATGATTTGATATGAAAATGAGATTTGTATTCATACGTATAAAATAATACAATACATGTTTATGTTACAAATAATATGAGACGAAGATAGTAAATAGGAGGTAGATCCTATGCAGTTTGGGTTTGGTGCAGTTGGTACTGTGTCTTTTTTTTTCATTTAAAAAATCTGAAAAAAAAATTAAAACCCTATTAAGAAAATATTAATCTTAAAAAAATAAAAAATTATAATCATAATAATAAAATAAAAAATTATAATCATAAAAAACCAAATCCATAAACAAAACCAAAACCATCAAATAAATCTGGGCATTTGGATAGTTGAGATGATGTGCTATTGTGAAGGGAACAATAGGGGATCTCAAATCTCATAAATATGACTTCTCTTATAGGAGGATATTAGCATATCATGGGCAATCCAAAGATTGAATTGCCTATGTCATTCTGTTAAGAACTTGGGATGTAATAGACTTTTAATTTTCTTACACTATCAAATCTAACTCACTTATATTCTCGATACAGATAACATGACCCCATTAAGTCATTCCAATGAGTTGTTTGTCCAAACGATCACTCCACATTTACCAGGAGTGGTATTATTTTTGGAATGTGTAATTGATATGGGATGAGTCGAGGAAGGAGCCAAGCGGGCAAGCTGTCTGGGTGCTTTTGCTGGCACTGTTCTTTATTAAGAAAGTGGACAAATAAAGACCAAAAATCATTATTTGCTAGCTAGCCGTTCATGTGAAAGTGACCTGACACGATGAGAAGAGGAGTTGGCTAGTCCATTTTCTCCATTAGTATATGTTTTTGGAAAGCTCAAAAGCAATTAAGGTTCTTTTAATAGAAAAAGGAAGGCAAAAGGCATTGTGAAATTTCGTGGTGATGTAAAAGAATAGGATTCCTTTTGTCCTCTTGCGTAAATTGATAGGTTATTCAATGTGTTTAATCTTGTTGGGAGAAAGGGTTAAATAAAATAAAAACAAGCCCGTGAAGATGTGCAACTCCGTATTGCGTAAGAGCATTGGCATGAGACTCTTTATAACTTTTCTCTTTATTTTTTTCTTTTATTATACCTAATATTGATTTATAAAAATAAGAATGATATAATGATATGACAACTATATCGAATTTCACTATCTCATATTATAATTTTCTGAGATGTTTATAAATAACAGATGAAATCATTAATATTTATGAAAAAATAACTCAAATCATCACATTTACAAAAATAGTTTAGAGAGCGTGTGTCATGACATAGATATGTCTAATAACAAATGAACGGTTGAGATTATAACAATACAAATCAACCGTTGATATTAGAATGCGATCTTTTAATCTTAATTATTTATTTTTAATAGTTTAATCCCAATCATTTATATAAGAAGCGTTAGTTTTAAGTAACAACGAACTGTATTTTATAAATACCTCATGATTCGGTATTTTATATATATATAAATATGATAATTTGAGTTTCTTTTTTCTTTTTTTTTTTAAATATCAATAATTTCAACTGCTTGTTTGTAAACATCTCTAAAACTTTTATCCTTTAACACATTTTAACATACTATTTCAATATATTTTAAATTTTTTATTACATCATCCCTCTATTTTTTTCTTTTATAGAATCTCTGGTTTAATGCAAGTGCTCTAAGGTCTGCTCCACTAACTTTTTGTTATAATTCTCATAATTACATCCCATCACTTAATATTGCTCATTTCGATCAAATTTACATATAATCATTTAATCCTACATGAGAATATTTTATGAGTGTGTGTTGAATTTTAGTGATTTGATAAAAAAGACTTTCTTTTTTTTGAGATAGGGTTTACTAAAGAAATTGGGAGGAAAGATAGTAGGTATATTATAATAAACCATATTTGATTTGATTTTTTTAGATAAAACATTTATCAAAAGAGAAAAGATTGTAAATAAATTAAAATATATTATTAAATTCAAATGTTTCTATAAATTATGACGTTTTTTAAATTAGTAAGCTTTTTATGACAAAATGTCTAAAATAATTTCTTTATATCAATTCTCTTCTCTTGTTCTTTTCACCCCTCCCAATTTCATCGTTATTCCCAAATAACTCACAAATACTATTCATCTACTATTATATAAATGAGGACATATTGATAAAAATTCACAAAGTCAATCCATTCTTTAATAATCATGTCAAGTCAAGACATCGCAATTTATCTGAAAAAAAGTGAATATATAATATGAAAGGGATGTAATAATCGTACTAAGTTAACACAACGTAATTTATTTGGGATGAAATGAATATATAATTTGGGAGGGATGAAATATTATGAACTTGAAACATGATATTTATAATTTTCTCTTTGTATTTATTAGTATAATAAAAGATATTTCTTGACTCATTAATGAAATGTTGAATCCTCACACCCATTATTAGAAACACGGGCTACTTGTCGCCCCGCAAAACCTTCTTAGTGGAAAATAACTCCGACCAATTGACAATTATATAACCTAGCATCTTTTATGTACTTGTTGCTAGCTCAGTCACATCCCGGCTTATCTTCATTATTAGATCGTTATCATGAACTGTTTTTCAGAATCAACATCAATCTTTTCAATGTGATTTGGCCTCATTCGTCGATCAGCATTAACCCCACATATCAATATTAGTCATTTCAGTGTGATTTAGTCTCACTTGTACACATCCCGAGAAATTTTACAGAAGATCATCCATCCCACCGGTATTTCAGTCAAATACGTTTATCTACAAATTTTTTAAGTGATAGGATATCGAAAAGAAAAGTGCATCTTGTTGTATAGATCAGAACTAACCCCACAGATCAACACTAATCCTTTTAGCGTATTTTGGTCTCACCCGTATACATCTTGGGAAACTTTTCAGAAGGTCATTTATTTCAGTATTACTTCACGTCAAGTGCTTAACTGTGAAATCTAAAGTAATGGATCACCGGAAAAAAAAATTACATTTTATTGATATATATAATACTATCGAATAATTTTAAATTTATTTTTGGGATATTACAAACTCTATATATACAATGTTGGTTTCCTAACCTAATTGATCATGAGTTTTATTCCCCAAAACAAATGGTTCTTGCTCTAGTCTTTGGGTTGTATTTTCTGTCTTGGTGTGTATCATTGCTCCTTAAAAAACAAATCTTGCAAAATCATCATTTGGTCATTTAAAATAAAGAATAACCCAAAAAAGAACAAATAGAGGAGGGGTGGGGGTAGAGTAGGACCAGCGTACAAATGCACGCAAATGGTTGCTTGCATCAGTTTGGAGCTAAATGGTTTATTTTTTGTGACATGGTATGAATTGCTTGTAACTAGTTACCGCATTACATATTAAATAATATCCCTTTTATTTTATAATATAATAAATATATTGATCCGACACACGAATTTACGTGTATATTGAATTTTTATGAAGAAAGGATAAGTTTTAAATAATAGTGAAACTTACTGAGATAAGATAATGAGTGTATTATGACAGATAAAATTGATTTGATATTTTTTATGTTAAAAGATTATTAAATAAAGAATTATTGTTTATATTTTAAAACGATTCAATTAAATAAGTATTTTTATATCATAAAACGAAGGAGTATTCCTTGATAGATTTGCATGATTGCTTAATGTTTTTGAGACAAACCGACAAGTTTGTACCATTAACTGTATATAACTATTAAGGCGTTGCTAAAATTAACATTATGTTGATAAGATAAATGGCAAGTGTAACATAGGACAAAGAGTTGGTGCTGAAATGTTTAAGCATAAATGAAGAAGAGATAATATAATCTAAGCTAGTGATTGGTAATATTTGGACATTATGAGCAGTATTTAATCAGTCTAAGAAGATAAATGTCTGCACGATCTCGACCTTTTCACTGTTATTGCATTACAGTGACTTGCACAATAATCCGGAACGTAGAAACATATGCTTTGTTATACATACACGATCTATTATCATCAATTCAAATTTTTAATAAAATTGATTTATCCAGATGCTATGTGTACATCGTGGGTCTCGTGACATGAGATCAAAGTTTACGAGGCCAGTGTGTTTGTTATGCACACTTCAAGCCCAATAAGTTTTCGTAAAAAAAAAAATATATATATATATGTCCTTAATCTTTTATTATTGGTTCGAAATTTTGTCAAAAGTGATTACTCACAGCTTAAACATGATTACATGTAAACTAAATTGACGGTAAAAAATAAGAACATCTTATCTTATGCCTTCCATTCGATCGTGGATAAATCTCTGACATTGTGCTGGCAAATATCCGTCATAAATTTCTGAACATTTAAGATTTAAGATTTAAGATTGTGCTTTCTTTGCTCCATTTTTAATAAAATTGATTTATCCACATGATATGTGTACATCGTGGGTTTCGTGACATGAGATCAAAGTTTACGAGGCCAGTGTGTTTGTTATGCACACTTCAAGCCCAATAAGTTTTCGTAAAAAAAAAAAAAAATGTCCTTAATCTTTTATTATTGGTTTTAAATTTTGTCAAAAGTGATTACTCACAGCTTAAGCATGATTACATGTAAACTCAATTGGCGGTAAAAAAAAGAACATCTTATCTTATGCCTTCCATTCGATCGTGGATAAATCTCTGGCATTGTGCTGGCAAATATCCGTCATAAATTTCTGAACATTTAAGATTGTGCTTTCTTTGCTGGGAGCATTTTTTCTCCTATGGTCCCGAATTGGCTGCCCATGTTCACAAAGAGTGGGCTTGATTTCAATGCAAGAATTCGTTCCCTTTATTGAGATCGTGTAGATGGAATTTGGTTTCCAGTTTCAATTTTTGCCATACCTGTAGGTCCTCAATATGTGGGACAGATGAATACGATGAATAATTTCATTCTTCTATTTCAAGATATCGTAGCTCAAACTTTTGATACAGTTCATCTTTCAATGAAAATATTACAAGTACGTAAATATTGGAATATATACGATCTTTGTAGTAACATATGCTTATTGATCTTACGCGATTTTGGAAAAGAATGAAATGCACTGGTTTGGGAATGTGCAGAAGAGTCGAGGCAAAATCGAGATGGAGGAACGTTATTGTATTATCCATGAATTGTACGTGTCCACATAACGGTGTATTTTCACAAGAAGAACTCTTTGGATCAACAAGGAAGAGTTCTCTAGGCTCAAACATAATGACAATGATGTAGGGAACTTCAATCAATCTCTATAGTCAAAAGTCTAAAAAGTATTGATCCATTTCATCTGAACTCAAGAATGTCGTGAACAATCCAAGCTTATTCGATGTGAAGAGCATCAAGCGACTAAATGAGACATGAAGTGAAAGCTCGGCGATTAGGAACAGTCTTAACGACTCTACCAGCTTCGATCTGAACTCAACCACGCCAAGTTAAAAACTTCTGGAAAAAGTTGATGGATACATCTGCGGAGAACAATCGAATTCCCTTTCTCCAAAAACAACAGAAATCCATCTTTCAATCAGCAGCGAACAATGATCGAGCACCTAACACACTTTAAACATCGTTACAGGAAGGCAAAGCAATTTTCAAAGACTATTGTCGACAGCATTGTACGTTAACATCGCTCTTTCGCGACATTAATATGAAGAATTATAAGCGCATGACTTCTTTTCTTCACAATCTCATGAGAGCTGATCAAACCAACAAACGAAGTGGGTCGACTCGTATAGCAATGAGTATCACCAGATCCATTTCTTTCTACCCACATCGACCTGAATCAACATTTTCACGGTCCTTCAGTACAGGGCCGTTAGATAAACGATAGCGATCATCATCAGCTCATCAATCAAAGTCTCAGGCCGAGAGTTCTTGGACTTTTCATCAGTGTTTGTTACGTTGGTGTATTAGACATGTGAGCTTTGAAACATTACATCTTGGGTATCGGGTTTCTTGGCCGCTTGCGTGATGTGCGAGATTGCTATGGATACTTAGATTTTTGGTTCAAAAGTCCATGAATAGCAGATCTCTAATCCCCATTTCTTACAATTAGTTCCTTCTTTTCACATTTATTCGAGTACCATCTACAGGTGGTCACCAAATAAAGCTAGCTTTAAAATAAAGAAGAATGTGAAGTGAGAACTTTATGAAAATAGTGGCCACATTGATTAATTTCATATGTTTCCTGGTGGGTTGAAACGGAGAAAGTAGTAGAAACACACTAGCAAGATTATGTGAAATTTCACAATGTCAGAAAAAAAATTATAAGTGTATGGTTAAACTTCATAATAATCATGTCATGCACCAGACCATGCATATTGAAAGAGTGTCACAACATGAAAATCAAAAGGACGGAGGATGATAACAGAGAAAGATAAGGGATCAAATTATCATATATAACTTTCACAGTTCAAAAGGACAACAGGTAGTTCATAATTCACACATATCCTTGTGGCATCAAGAATGAATAGTCTGAATAAAAAACACGAATTACATACATGATACATCTTTAGCTTGTAATAGGACTCCTCCTTCCTAAGGTATCATGGCGATTGTCCAACTGTGCGCAACACGATAATGTTATTTATTTTTTATAATAACAAATTAGATTGATATTTTAGGAAATTTCCCAAAAACTAAAAAAAATTTAAAAAATATCTAACCCATTCATCATGGAAAAATAATTACTATCCACTGTAATTTGAATTTGTCCGATCCAAATCTAAACACGACATCACCTTATTTATCAGATTCCCCCTCCTCATCACCTTGCTTCATCTCACGGCCCCCACCCACCACCGTCATCATCGCAAACCTATTAGATTCATCATCCTCGCCACCTTGCTCTACCTTCACATCCCATCACACACCACACGATGACTTGAGAGATACCCGTAAATATGTTCGATGAAATGCCACAAAAAACAAGACGTCAATTCAAATAGAAATAGGACGTCAGATCATGAAACAACATGTCAGAAGTCGAGGATAAAAAAAGCATGCTTCAATTTGTTTATATGATCAAAGAACTCAAGCGATCTTTTTATATTACACAGACACACTGTTTCATTCAAATAGGGTGTCAGTATTATTTAAACAATATATCTATTTTTTTTATAAAATTATACTAGTGCGTAAACACAAGTTTATACATGATATCCATAGAATTGAAAAATCATTATATAGTATCCAACATGAATTCTTTTTTCGTAACATAAAACTGAAAAAACACCATTCAACTAACACACTGTTTGAAATATTTCGATGCATTGTTTGGAACAGTATGTTTTTTTTTTTAATACCATTACACGAATACGTAAACACAAGTTTATAACATGATGTTGATAAAATTCACAAATCATTATATAATATCTAACATGATTTTATTTATAACATAGAATTGAAAAAAATATCATTTAAACAAGCACACTGTTTCAAATAGTGCGTTTGAAGAATTGAAACAATATATCAAACAAATTACAAAAATCAATCAAACTCAACCCTAAATTAAGGTACTCTAATCCAAACAAATTGATTAGAGTCTTATCACTGAAAACCATCAAAAAACAATGATTTTATAAGTAATGTTTCAAAAAGGATCAAAATCCAATTTTAAATGAAATGAAAAGATTTAAGATATTTTATAAATAAAACTCGATTGATTTACATATATAATATCAAATAGAAGAAATCAAAACACCCTTAGTCACCTCAAAGCTGGAAGGGGAATGCACAAGATGTTTGGAGGAAGATCAAACCTCGCACCCCCCTGCCCAGGAAACCGTCTACTCTTTAAGCACATTACTGACCATCTCCACCGCACCTTTACCCTTCGACCCATCCTAATTCACAGCCCTTTCATCTCCGCCAAACACCATCACCGAGATTTTCTTCTCCTTAACCCATCGCCTGGTATGAGTTGCGTGCCGGAAGCCCTCACTCATCGCCTGAATTCGGACTCCAACCCTTTTCTCCTCATAATAATCGGCGTTTTCACCCTGATCTCGATCCGGTTTCTCTACGTGTTGAACCGGACCCGGAAGCCGATGCGGCGCGGGAGCCGGAGGCCGGTGAGCACTCTGATCGTTCTCGGTTCAGGTGAGGAGAAAACTGGGGTAGACTTTGATGAGCGAATTATGATTTGGTTATTCGAATGTGTTTTTCTTGTTGAATTTTATCATTGAATGAGTAGCCAGGTTGCGTGAAATTCTGCTCGAGGATTATTAGGTTTTAGTTAGATTAGCGCGCAAGTGAGTGACCGATGATTGAGTTTATGTGATTATATTAGTCTAAAAGTGAAATTTGATTTGTTGTGTTTAAGTTTGAATGCAATGAGGTTGTTTGTTATAGGGATTCGATGCTTTGACGATAGTGTAATGGCTTGTCATAATGTTGTTCCTGTTGAGAAACATTTGGTGAGTTTCAATTAGACGTTGATTACACAGGATGAAATAAAGGAGTTACTGCTCATGGTTCATTGGGTTTTATGTTGTAGGGTTTAGTTATGGCTTCGGCTTTCGATTGCGTCACTTGATTCCTGGATGAGTATTATACTCCCTTGTTGGGCTTGTCCAAGTCCAACTTTGTCATAAACAAGTTTGATTCAATATGATACATTGTTCACGAGTAGTCCATTTTTGTTTATGCCGTTTAGCTGTAGTCTCGATGATTTGGTTTCATCAACCGATTTTGAAGAGTTCTAGGTGCTTTCAGGGTCAATGTTGTATGATAACCTCTTCATTGTTTTATTGAATTGACACACCTGTCGGCTGTGCGTAAACAATGGAGTAGATAGAATACTTGATAGCAGAATTGTATACCGCTTTTCTGACTTTTTCTCAGAGCATTGTTCTGTATATGATTGCTCACTAAATATCATCTTTAGTGAATATAAGAATTGGAGATTTGTCTTTGTTCTAGATGTGTTTGCAAGTTCCTTCATTTATTCCTTGGTTGAGAAGAAAGATTTTTCTGAACTTGATGCAAGCAGAAATGGTTCTTCAACATTTTGAAGATCAGATGTGTGCTTTTTTGACGTCTAATGTCGCATTTTCATGCTGATGTCACTAATTTTTCAAAAAAAAAAAATTCTTGCTTAACTCCTTCCTTGAGAACGTTTTGTCATTCTTTTTGAATTTGAACATGGGTTGTTATGCAAATGTAGGAGGCCATACCGCTGAGATGCTCAATCTCTTGACCGTGCTACAGAAGGATAGGTTTTCTCCTAGATACTATATTGCGGCTGCCACTGACAACATGAGTCTTCAGAAAGCTCGTGGCTTTGAGAATTCTTCTAATGATGAGGTCAATTTTGTAATTCCATCTTCTAGATGTTAGAATTGCTCATGATCTTCTCCTATTCAGTGACGTGGCAACATCTTCTATGTCATTGAACTTGCTTCGTAATTGTGCTGCTTAATTTTTGTTAGATCCCATTATGATTTTTATTACATGGTCATCAAAACATGAGAAGTGGATTGCATTATGATTGTCATATTTGAAGATTTTCATGTGGTTATACTGTATTGCTTTTGTTCTCATTCTTCCGAATCCCAAACATGGAGTCTATGCTTCATTATGTGGATACAGCCTGTAAGTTCTTTCAATTTTAGGGCGAGAAGATTTGTTTTCTTTTATTTTGTGCATAGAATAGAAGATTATTCTTCTTTGTAGGACGGCTCTTTGATGTTTTTGTTGATTGTTTAGAAGATTATTCTCTTATTTGAAAGTAGGGAATATTGCCAAAAACAAGAAGAAAAAAAGCTAGATCACATTGTGTGCTAGTAGCCTTTTCATGCCCTCTTTTCTCATGCAAGAGATTTTTTGTTCTTGAGTTTCATTTCCCGTGCTGGTGCTCTTACGGTCGGCCACTTCCCTCATGCTTTCCCTTGGTTCAGGCAGAAGTGGAGACTGCACAGTTTATGCAGATATATCGAAGTCGAGAAGTTGGCCAATCCTATGTAACATCTGTTGGAACTACTTTGGTTGCGATTGCTCATGCACTTTGGCTAATCATCAAAACCAGACCTCAAGTGGTATATCCAGTATTAAATATTGTATCAGGAAGTTTATCTGAGTATATTTGATCGGGTGCTTCATTAACACCCTCATTGGTCTGAATTGGCAGATCATATGCAACGGCCCTGGAACTTGCATCCCATTATGTTTGATTGCATTCTTTTTCAAGGTTCGTCTTGTTTGAAAATTCTTATATGCCAACTGACTGACCCTAACAATGAGGATTATCTGGGTACATCTGAAATAAACTTATTGATGTTAGAGGAGCTTTTCTTCATGTGTAGGTGGTAGGATTCAAGTGGTCATCAATCTTCTATGTCGAGAGTATAGCTAGAGTAAGGAGGCTCTCTCTGAGTGGCTCACTGTTGTACAAACTACGAATAGCTGACCAACTTTATGTGCAATGGCCGCAACTACAGCAGAAGTATCCTCGAACTATCTATGTTGGTTGTCTGATGTAACCAGTTCCTATGGTGGGGACAAATTTTCCTACGTTTACACCATGTTGGTGCCTAACCTTTAGTATCTTCTTGATGTCTTATAGATTATGATTTTGCAGACGATACTTTTAATGGAGAGCAGTTAGCTTATGTATCCTTAAGAGTTAACAATTAACATAAGAAAGAAGCATAGTTATGAAGCTTAACTGTTGTGAAATTTCAATATGAATGTGTAGGTACAATGATGAAAGGTTCTCCTTAGTCCTTTCCTTTATAAATCACGATATTGGAAGTCAGCGTGTAACCAGAGAACAAGCGTGATCTGGGATGGAAAGGATTGAGTATACGAACTATTGTAAATATTTAATGATATCTTCTTCCCTTATTCATCCTTCTATTACCTTTGATTCATTCTCACTTGCAAATTTGGCTTATATTTAGTATATTGCTTGACAAGTGTGTAACTTGATGCTTTCCGAGATGTAACGGTCTAAAGAAGAAGCACAAGTTATATTGTGTTTTGCCTGGGACTGAATCCCATGCTTGCTAGATCATATCTCTAATTGTTTTTATCTGTAGCTCGAGTTCCTGGATAATGTTCACTTCAAATTTGTGCTAGTATCCAGCTTGTTTTTCCTTCTTCATGGTCAAGTTGAGATACCCTGTATCCGGTCTTTTGGCTTTCCTTTTCCTTCTTCATGGTCAAGTTTCCACTTGTCCACAACATTTTATATTGTTAATTTGTTTTCTCCTCGTCATAAATAGGATTATTGCTAGACCTAGAAATTGGAATAGTCAGTCTAACATTGGAAGGCAAGCAATATATGTGAACCATGAAGTCCAAGTTAACTGCACTTAAAAAGATAGTCTGCCGCGAAATGGTTTGTCCAAGTAACTGATTGAGATCTTTTCTTCCATTTGATCTGCTCCAACTGTCTACAGGCAAAAGACCATCCAGTGATAAACTTGGTGGTGTTTTCCTGATGACTAGTTAATCATATTTTTGAGTTGTTATGAAAGTCTGTAGAAGCTGCAGGTTGGCATAGTTCTTGGCATTTGTTATCAGAATGAAGTATGTCTTATATGTGGGAGCAATCTGCTGATGTGTTTTCACTTTATGCGCCTGCCCAACGTTTCTGAAGCATGATCTACGTAGGCAAATAGCAGGATCTAGTCAGCTAGATGGATTGCAACAAATAACTTGCAGTTGATTCGACTCTGTTGTTTCACTGTAATGGAATCACGCTGGAAGCAAGCGACTATCTGAGAACAAGGTAATTTGTTTTTCTCTTGTTTAAAATATCTGTCTAGCGTTGCTCAAACTGAACATTTTTGTGTGAATAGTTCCTGTGGAATTTTGCTATTCATGGATACTAGCTAGTTTTTTGTTTTTTTCCCTCTCTTCTCTAGTTGCCTTGGGGTTCTATGTAGCCTAAGCCTGTAGATTTAACGGTTTTCACTGTGACTCAAAAGTCAATACTATGACACTTGATATTATTGTCTTACCAACGATAAAAAATGTCTTTCTATGTGAAGAAACCTCCTACTTTTCGTATTTTCCCCTATTTTTTTCTTTTTCTTTTTTTCAACAGCAAAACGATCGTACTTGTTGGTTGGTTTTATCTTCCTTTTTCTTTTCTCTAGTTTTCTCCCCGACGCGAAATGGATTGGAGTTTTAACTGTTGTTCTATAACTCTGCATTCTTTCGATGAATATAAACAAATATTGAACAATTTTTCTGCTGACTCACATGGAGGGTAGAGTAGCTTAGTTCATTATTCTAGATTCTTCTTTCCTTTAGACTCCTCAGCTTCTCGCCAAATATGCCATATTTACTCAGTTTACTCGACAATTGGCAAAAGTATAGTAAGTTCATGTATGATATAAGCTATCAAGAACAATGGTAGAAGCCGCTTTTCTCTTAGCATTAAGTCTGGCCTAAAACAAGATAAATGCCATTGTTCAACTGAATTATTACGTTTTGGACCTTCCTGTTGGTGTTTTAAGCACCGTCTCTAGGCTTCAACAGCTGAAGCTTTAGTAGCGTCTCCATTGTGGTGGTTCCTATTCTTTTGCTCATTCTCATCTAGATACTGTTGGTAAGTGTACGAAACAAAGCCCCAAATTGCCAAAACCATTGCGACCCATATTATGCCGTCCATCTTCTCATGGAAGAAGATCACTGCTAGAACTGGGATTAGAGGCAACCCGAAAGTGCTGATGACATTAGAAAAGAGAGAGGAGATATGAACAATCAAACCGAATGACCCAATGGAGAAAATCGCCCAACTGACAGCGATCCAGATGAGTGTCATGATGTAGGATACCTTACCCGTTTTAAACCCTTCCATTTCCATCCCCAGAGTTCTCCAGTCTCCACTCCCGAAAAGTCCAACTATTGTGGCACAGCTTGCAACGAATGACTCATAGATGATAACATCTAGAACTGCTGCAAAACTCTGAGTTCTTAGTACCCTTTCAAAAACAAACTGTGTTAATGAGAGTACTAAGCTGAACCCTGCTGATGCACCGACCGTGCAAAGGAAGCCAATGGCATAGTTCTGCTTAGGCTCGTCCTTAGAACCAGAAGAGTTGTGTTGAAAGACGAGGAGGGTGGATGAGATGGTGAGTAGAACCAAGGAGTTCAGTATGTAGGGAGTGAACTTCTGTGCGTTGAGGAAGTAGGCGAAGATGGCATTGAAGGCCAGCTGGGATGCGCATATGAGTGAGTAAGTGGAAACTGGCAAGTTTTGGAGGCCTATCGAGTATAAAACACACTCTCCTGCAATGAGTAGCCCGAGGGCTAGGTATATAAGTGCAAGTTTTACCACTGATGGCCTATTAGTTTGATAATTGTCATTCGCTTGGTCCTTGGCACTCGGTAAGAAACAATATAAAGGGATAAGCACTGGGAAGCCGATGAGGCTTTGCACTGTTGCCAGCCATACGCTCTTTCCACCTTTGGCGAAGTATAGTCTTCCCAGTAGTGTGCCAGATGACTGGCCTGCGAGGACGAGAAATGTGTACAATGCGATTCGGATCCACCACCTCAAGTCTCTCAGTTTGCCAGGTATTATAGGGCGAATAGTAAGTTCAGTTGCTGTGCATAGGTCTTCTTTGTTTTCCTGGCCTGAATAACAGATACAAGCTAAATATTACCTTTCCATTCATAGGTATTCTATGTGGTGTCATATAAGTGGGTTGCTGTTAGGTTAATAACTGTCTATTTCAATATTGCCATTTTCAAAGGATGAGGTTTATCTATTGAATAGAGAGCTTTATCAAGGATATTTTGCTGAGATATTCAACTCTCGACGTGAACAATGTCTCAGTTTGTTAGGAAAGGTTGTCTACAATCCTCTCTTAAAGACCACACTTGAAAAAAGAGTTAGGCTGTAGAATCAAAGGGCAGTATTTTCTTGTTAAGAAATATCGCCTCCAAGTTTATGCAAGTGAAAACACTATTATTTGTATTTTTGCCTGATTTATTGCAGAAATCCTAAGTTTTTTGGTATGTTTCATGTACACTTTTGTTGTTTCCCAGTCATACTAACATGTAGTATTCACAATTTTACCCCATACTTCTTCGTACATGGTTCATATATTACAGTTTTGTTGTGTTGCTATTAGATTAACTATGCTCTCAGCAGAAGTGGATAGGGGGATGCATCATACTACAAAATTTCCTTGGACAACTGGGTAGACTGCAATGGATTTAAAGGTGTGCTCGCATCTTAACTTCTTGCGTTGTATTTCATCAGAGATGACATCGTGATAAAGCGATGGATCATAACAGTAACAATATGATGTTCTCTTTGTAACGGTGACGAGGTTCTTGCATATGCTCATGGATTTACACCTTATGAAAGAAAGCTTTAGGAAGAAAATTACCTGTGATTGCGAGTTGTAATTCTGTAGCATTCTCCATGCTAACTGAACTGATGTTTCTGTGCAGGGAAGACTGGGGAAGAAAGGCTTGGGAGACGAGGGGATGGAAGAGCTTTTATCTTTTCCGAAACTGGAGTAGAAACCTTGTATCTATCCGGTACGCTGTCATGATACTCTTATCTATCGCTTCTGAAGCTGTACTTTCAGCTTTCCTATTGATTCTACGGTTGATACTACTCATCTATATGGTATGACCAGCCTACACATGAGTTTTAGCTTTCTTGAGAATAGAAGGGTGTAGGTGTCTGGTGGGATTGGTGGAAGAAAGATAGGAGTAAGATGTCTCCTATTCTCATATATAGGTGCGCCTTGCCTTGGGTGTGACTCACTTGAAGGTCATGGTTCATGGGTCAGGCGTCATCGTCACACCCACACCCTTGACTTACTGCTTACCAAACTTGCTCTATATTTGAGAGTCAGATTTGAGTCCCTCAGAGATCGCCTAATGGAGGTTCTGCTGCGAAATTTGGGGAGTTCAATTGCAGCCTTTATGCTCTTTTCTTATAGAAGCTCTTTCTCTAAGGTTGGTGGACTGAGGTATTTATCACTGCCGTAGTACCAAGGCTCGTGGAATATCTTTTAACCTTAATGATATACTGATAGTGTTCATCAGATTGTTAAAAAGAGAGCGTCCAAGGGATTCTTCATAACCCGAACTATAGTGAAATCTATAGGTGGTGGCCACGAAGCACTGGATTAATGAATTCTTGTATGATAAATGCTATCACACATTTGACATGTAGGAGTTTCTTTTTAACTAAAACGGAAAGAAAGTTGTGTAGACCTTTCTTTCAACTAAAAAGGGGAAAGGGTTGTGGCTACTGTTAGTGACATCTCCATGTCGACAGATGCATAGGTGTAGGCGGTCCTCTGTAACGTAAGAAGAAAGAATCATATGGTCTTAGATCAAAGATCTTGAATCATGTATTTCAGATTCCTACGTTATGGTAAAAGAGACCCCATATGGTAGTATTCTTTTTTTCTCTTGCAAGTGTTTATTTTATTCCTCCATAAATCACTTGCTGATTCCGTTTTCATTTCTTGATATATTCAGCATAGGGGAAGCCGGTATGGTGTCTAGAATGTAAAGGCGAAGGTGTGATATCATATGTTTGGCGATAGTATCCATTGCGTGTCGATAGTATGATGGTAAAGGAAGCGGTACTGTTATGTGACGCCTAAAGATTATTTCTTCGTGTAGGTTTGCTTTCCCATCCCCCACTGGCGGCTCAGCGGCCATCGCTGGTCAAATTCGAGGGGCGTGGTGGGCAAGGGGTCACAGTTGGTCTCTGATTTCCATCGATTAGCTTTGGCTGTGTTAGGACACAGTGATGAGGTTGATCTTTGACGTGACCTTGACATATCTGTCGTTTCTCACGTCGGCATCATGTGAGGACATACTCCCAAGATAATGTACCAATCGTAATTGATGAGGACAGAGGCGATGATGTAGGATGTTTTGTTTGGTTTTGGATGGAAGGATGGTGCGTTTTCGTTGTTTAATGGTTACAGGTTCTTCATTGTACGTCTCGCTTGCTGTCTTGTGGGTCGAGGAAAGACCCTGTTTTGTTAATTGTTACAAGCCTGTGTCTTGTGTCCTCAATTCTTGATGCTTCGGTGACATGCTAGCCTCACTTTGTTTTTGTTTTCAATTGTGGAGGTTGCAGGACTCAATTTCGTGACATCTAATCGTAGCTGTTTCGGTGTTCGTTGAGGACCATACAATAAAATAATACTAATGTCAATATGTTTGTCTAAGTGCAACTACGAAGTATGGGTTTGAATTCTCATACTGCAACATGGCGCACATTTCTAAGTTGGAAACAGTATGTCCATCAGGGGACAAATTGAATTACAAGCATCTAACAACTACTTTCTACGATACTTTGTTTGAGCTTGCGACTGGAGATCGTTCTTCCCGATTCAAACAATGTGCAGTTAGAGATCAAGCGTCGAGACTTGCTGCCCTCAGTTATTCTGCACGTGAGAACGAGGAGCAAATGCATTGTCGAAACATCAGGTCCAGAGGACATTAACGTGTAGAGAAATGTTGGGATGCAAATTTGGCAGTCGATCGATCCAAACCTTTTAACCTTGGCACAAACGTCCTGTTGTACATAATGTTTGGTTACTGTTAAAGTTGTCGTCAAAGAACTCATGATGATTCGTTGGCCTAATACGTGAAGAAAAGAGGAGATTGGACGAAGGAGTTAATAGAGTGCAGATGGTCAACGTCAGCAAGATGAGTCGTATCGCCGAGAGTTAGATAAGACAGCAAAGTGAAGACAAATTCCCTACATTGAGTGTTTTGATAAAGAAGACTAAAGTAGCAGAGCTCAGTATAGGACAAAGGGAAATACGTTGTAGTGACAGGTTTCATGGACGGTCTTATTCACAGGTCGTTTTCAGGAGCATTGGAAGTTGGCATCGGACTTCTCCCAATTTAATACAACGACTGAGATTATTTAAAAGGACAAAAA
Organism: Drosera capensis; assembly: GCA_001925005.1. Lineage (NCBI taxonomy): Eukaryota > Viridiplantae > Streptophyta > Magnoliopsida > Caryophyllales > Droseraceae > Drosera > Drosera capensis. Next base: position 89,416 of record LIEC01011591.1, read on the forward strand.
GGACAACGACTAGTAGAAAGAGCATTGTCTATGAGTGAAAGATATGCAGAAAGGTTGCAGCTAAGAACCCGAAATAAAATGGAATACCTCTTAGGTGATCACATTGATTTCTAAGGGAACAATAGATGTATGCTTTAGAGTTTCATTTGAATTTTATCGTCAGAACCATTATAAACCTGGTGTCATTACTTCTCTTGCATATTTACTGTTCTTATAACCTAATCAAATCTAATTGAAATTGAAAACGATTGTTTAAAAGAAACAGGTGAAGAAGCAGTCATAAAATCCTGAGACTCAAAATCCAGTTGACAGCAAAGTTGAGCTGAACTGTCAGTAAAGTTGCTTCTGGACTCTTTTGATATAATCGTTTATTTTAAATAGACCTATTTAACCTCCCTTCTATGTTTATTCTTCTATTTTATGGTCTATAATTGATATCAGAGCCACGAACTCGGGGGGAGCTCAGTACTACATACTATATAACGATAGATATCACTCTTCGGATTAAACAAGAAATGGTGGACCAAATTTATCTGCACAGAGAGTCAACTAAAGGAGACCAAGGAACTACTGTAGAAGCCCCTATCATAATACTTGAAGAATCAGCAGAGGGACATACTCAGCAAGTTCACAAAGAACAACAATCTAATCTAGATGAAACAACAAAACCACAAAGCAATAGAGTAGAACTTCCTACTTCAGTTCCATTACCTGTTCTACCTACAACAACTATACCTCAGACTCCACGGACCACTTTGATGCAAATAATCATGTGGGAGGAGTCCATCTTCCAAAACCTCTCCTCTGTTGTGAGTGATATGCCTATCACTGCACGCACTCATCAATTTGCTCAAGAATTGGAGGAGATATTGAAGGATCCCTCATCAGAAAAGACAGTCAGAACTGCCAGAAAGCTTCTTGAATCCTTCAATGAGGTTGACACTAGCCCCCTAAAACTTTGGTAGAGGAAATAGTCACAGCAATACGAGATGCACCTAAGGATATCACAGATATCAGTGAGTCCACCCCTGCAAGACTTTGGTAGAAGCTACAACATCAATTCACTCCTATGCTCCAGACTTTATTGCCACAAACTATGAACCTCAACCTCACAACGTGGCAGCACCTCACTTAGCAGTATTCCTGCATACCAGTCCTCCTCAAGTTCCAGCACCAGAATCACTGTCCTCTGAGGAGCTTTTGTTTAGCATCTACACTATGAACGCATAGAAAGCCCTTTTCAGAAGTCAATTTGATGCTCGTCTTAACCTTCTTACTGTCAAACTTCGCTATGACTTTGGTATTGATACTCAAGAAATCATCTGATGCACAGGCTACGCCCTCAGAGAGGTTGAAAAAAAAAAAAAAAAAACACAAACAGAGTCACAACAAACTCTCTCAACTTGCTCTGACAAGTATGCTTTCAGACAAGGCCACTCAGAAGCTTGAGGCAGCTCAGAAAACTATGGAGATCACAATGAACACTATCCATAAAAAGCAGACTAAGGATCTCGATACCATCAAAGATAAGACTGAAAACTCTTATGGACAGATAAGACTGATCATGCATATCTCAATCAACACCTAGAACACCATTCTTGAAGCCGTGGAAGACCATAAGAAAGTTACTTTTAGGAAGCTGGACAACATTCAGGCTGCCCTTGACACTTTACGTGACACTGTTAAGTCTCTCCTCTCAATTGGTGATCACAAAAGAAGGATTCAAAACTAGATACATCCAGGAAACTTCTCGCACATCACGTACAGGAGCTTGATAAAATTTATGAAGAAGCTAGGATCTACACACCAGAGAATATCAGAGCCTTGAAAGAGGCAAAACTAACATTTGATGAAAGAAAGAAAGTGAGAATAGAAACAGAACGGGAAGAGAAGAACAAAAGAGAAGGGTATCATGCTCTATTCTACAAAGTATTCACCGAACACGAGCACAGAAGGGATTCACAACCTAGACAGCAAAGACACAAAGAGGCACATCAAAAGAGCGGCTATCAGCTTAGAAGGAAAGATAAGAAGAGCAGCAAAGCCAACAGTTTGGCCGATTGCCGTGTCCAAAAACGGCTTAAACGTCGAATGTCATCATGTATTCGATGCTGATGAACATGTATGCTTTTAGTTTTCATGCTATCGATTTTGTAGGTACAAAATATCACGAGACTCTATCATAATAATGCTGTATAAATGCAAAGTTAATTGGACATCTTCTTGCAATATTTAGATCAGCTCGCTTCAACATTAAGTTATATTTTTTATTGTCCGAATAGACATCTAGTTTGTTGCTCTGTTGTAAGGTTGGCCTAAAATCCTGACTTACACGAATAATTCACCTACATGGGTTTTATAGGTCATGAGTATGGAAGTTTTCATATTTTATGTACGACGAAAATATCTGAATTGTTATTATAGGTTTAAAAATACAATATCTTTAAGGTATCTATCATATCATATCCAGAAAAAATCACATTATTTGTACGATTAAGGACAAGAATCATTCATTCTTCATCCACTTTACCCTTTCCTACACTCAAAAATTACATGTCATGTTTTGATGGTGATTAACCTAATGGAATTTGCTGTTCCAAACAAAGGAAATGGAATTCCTTCTCTTGATCATCACCATGATGATCACTTTCCCTTGCTCTGTTCTACTCACATTGTCATAGCTCAATCCATTTCTTCGTTGTCAAGCAACAAGTAACACCCTAAGAGCTCATCAGTCGCTCTCCGATGGCGAAACCCTAATCTCAACCAACAACCTTTTTGAACTTGGTTTCTTTAGTCCAGGTAAAAGAAGTTGTCGCTATGTCGGTATTTGGTCCAAGGACATCGTCCCACTTACTGCGGTTTGGGTTACGAACCGGAACAACCCTCTGGATGATTTTTCAGGCCATTTAAACTTGTGTGACAATGGGATCATGTTATACAATGGTACTTATTCCCTTGTATGGTCCATGAGACTCTCACTGTCAGTTGAAAAGCCGATTTTGCAGCTCTTGGATTCGGGAAATCTAGTCTTTAGGTCGGAGAATGAACAGGATGATCCACTTTGATAATCCGCTCAACACATGGTTGTTGGGAATGAAGCTAGGGTGGAACGTGACGGATCATTCTAATAGGTATCTAACCTCGTGGATCAGTCCAACAGACCCAGGCACAGGAGAATTCAAGTTTGCAATCAACCCAGTGGAGTCGCCTCAGCTCGTTATATATACCAAAGAAATGTTGTGGAGTATAGGTGGGGGCCTTGGGATGGTGTTAGGTTTAGTGGTAACAATGAGCCCAAGAGCAACTTCTTCTCTGATCTTATGTATGATGTCAATAATCAAGGAATGTACTATATGATTCAACCTAGGGACAATTCGGTCATTTCAAGGCTCGCTGCGTCTCCTTGGGGTTCACTTGCCTACCTTACATGGAAGAACATGAGTAACAAGTGGATAACTAGGTTCAGTATCCAAGGTGATTTTTGTGATCAGTATGGGACATGTGGGACCAATGCTATATGTGACATGGATAACGAGTCGAAATGCCAATGTTTGGATGGGTTTATTCCACGATATCCGAAAGATTGGGATGCAATGGACTGGCTAGATGGATGCCAGAGGAATTGGACATAAAGTGCAGGACCGGAGAAGGGTTCATGAGGCTAACCGACATTAAGCTACCGGCTAACTCTAGGGTTTTGAGAGAAGGTTTCAACATAGATGAGTGCCAAGAGACTTGGTTAAGGGATTGCTTTTGCATGGCCTATACATATCTCAATGTGTTTGAGAATGCAAGCAAATGTGTTGTTTTATATGGTGATTTGCTTGACATTAGGGTTTTCACCAATGGTTCCGGGAACGAGTTATATATAAAAATGTCACGTGACTAGCTAGGTACCTCATGCTTATTCGCTTTATTGGATATTTCGTTTATTGGCGCTTGTAGTTCTTGACATGTCAATCAAAAGAGATGATATGTTTTACAACTTCATATCATTTTGTTGGTTATATAGTTCTTTGTAAGCATTATTATTAGCCATATTGCTTAACTTATCTACATTGATTTTCCAATGTGTTCGGTTCTAGATGCCATGGCTAATGCATATGATGCGGAGGAATGGAAGACGATTATTGTTGTTGTTGTTGTGGTAGTCCTTACACTATTGGCTTTGGGCATGTTGGGATGATTGATTTCTTCAATGACAACTAACAAGGTGACAGGTAACGGTCCGATCTTGAGAGTTGAGACCTTCCTATTTACTTATAGGTACCTCTATATACTACTCTTGGTTATACCTTTACTATTTGATTTAGCGCGCCTGGGAAGATTGTTATATAACAAAACAGGGGAATCAATAGTAGCTGTTTTTGGCATGGAGAATGTAATCCTGATGCAAAGACTGTCCTATAAAGTCCAAGTCCATGTAAAAGTCAAGTCACACGGTAGCCAAACAGGCTAAACCAAGAAGATCAAACACGTTACATAGAATTGAATTTTGAAACCTAAGATGATGGTTTAATCCTTGAACCAACCGTGAACGAACTACATTTTTGAGAACTAGGCCATGATAATCCGTTTGGGGTCTCATGAACTTAATTTTACTTTCAGTACCTTCTACTCTATGACTTGTTTCCACATGTTTCATGTTCATCATGTTGACATGATTTATATAAATTCTGTCTTGATGTAAGTTTGATTTCACATACAAGTGCATTAACTCGAAGGCTAAATAGCTATATTACGAAGAACGAAAATGGAGACGAAGATGTAGAGTTGCCACTGTTTGATCTCAAAGTCATTTCAGATGCTACTAACAGCTTCTCCTCCAAGAACATCATCGGTAGAGGCGGTTTCGGTCCTGTTTATAAGGTAAAGCATGACCAATTATTGGCCATTAAGTCACAATCACTGAATACAAATTAAGGCTATACAGCTTATGTTTTCTCTTGCAGGGAGTATTATCTAATGGTGAAGAAATAGCGGTTAAAAGGCTTGAGCATCGCGAAAGCCAAGGCCTGCATGAGTTCATAAATGAAGTAACTCTAATATTAAAACTTCAACAGCGAAATCTTGTTAAGATCGTGGGATGCTGTGTGGATGGAGAAGAGAGGATCATAATCTTTGAATATATGCCTAACAGAAGCTTGGACCAATTCTTATTTGGTTCGTAATCATTCAACTATTTATTAGTATTTCCATCCTATTCCCGGTTGCTGCCATCTACTTCCGAGTCATGATAACTTGCAGTTAAAATTGGAATTGCATCTTCTCTCTCATTTAGACAGTTGCATCTTATCGACTAAACACGCTCAACTATGGAGTTCTCTTCTACATAATATTATGAAAGTTCTGGTATAAAAAAAAAAGTCTAGCAGTTCAATTTTGTTGATTATTTTGCTGCTGAATGAATTTAATTATAATCTGACATGATTTACATTTTTATCAGATAACAAAAGGAGCGGAGAACTGCCATGGAAGAAGCGATTTAGCATCATCATAGGAGTCACAAGGGGGCTCATCTATCTTCATGAAGACTCAAGATATAGGATCATACATAGAGATCTAAAAGCAAGCAATATTTTGCTTGATAGTGAAATGAATTCCAAAATTTCTTACTTAGGCATTGCAAGGAAGTTCAGAGGAAACAATGGAGAAAGTACAATGGCCAGAGTTTTCGGCACCCAGTTGAGTATTTTAGTTCTTTCAGCAAAACTGGACATTTCTCATATTTATTCAGAAAAACTTCCTATTAGGAAGGGCAGTTCTCAGTGAAATCAGATGCTTTTAGCTTCGGAGTACTCACATTGGAGAGCCCAAGGAAGGAAACCACGTCCTAATCAGACCTGAGTAGAATATACATATGAACTGGGCCTAACTGTTAACCCAAAAACCTAAGCTGATGGGTTATAGGTTTCTCATATATATATTCTACTCTTTCTGTTTCTACACGGTCGATGTGGGTAAACCTGCTCACACATATCCTCAACAACAACCTCATAGGCCATGTAAGTTCCCTTTCAAACATCAGGCAAACCCTTCCTTTCGAACAAAAATTTCTCCCATTCTAGCTCAGGTGAGTCGATTTTATTAAGGCAGTAAAATGTTGTCGATTTGGAAAAAACCTCAAGGCGCTACCTAGATCTTTATCCATATGATGGGAACATATCGAGATGCACATTGAGTAAACCCTATATAACTGTATGAGACACTTAGTAAAAATTATAATAATATAAATCTCAACTGCAAAGTAGTCAACTGAGACGTTCATTTAAATATAAATCCAACAATTATCAAGAACCAAAGAATGATATACATTGGAATCATATGCAAGAGATAAACATGAGGAACTTTGATAAACTGAGCAATTTTTCTTCAATTTTCAGGCATGGGAGCTTTGGCGCAAAGGCGAAGCATTGGAGCTTGTGGATGAAGTCCTAAAGGATTCATTCTCAAAGGAAGAGGTACTAAGATGCATCAATGTTGCGCTTCTGTGTGTCCAACAACGGCCAGAAGACAGGCCGACTATGTCAACCACATTGCGCATGTTGCAAACCGATAACAACTCTTCCCTCCCTACACCCAATGAGCCAGGGTTCTGTGCATCAGGCTCAGCGGCTGCTGCTTCTCCCTCTCATGTTCCCCAGGATTTGCTTGGTACGATCCATATGGTAGATATAACAACCCTTGAAGTGCGGTAGATGACATGCATTGTAACAAACCATCGGTCCATGGATGATAAGTAACTATGAAATGAGATACAATCAATAATCTATCATCCATATGTTGATCAAGAACGAAGTCCGATGTATCTTGTCATCAAACCCCAGGATATGCAGATGGTGTTCTTGCCCTGCTAACTTAAGAAGCTGAATCAGGGACGCTGGTAGCTGTATTCCTGTAAGCATTCCCTAAGTATCTATCGTGGTGTAGTTGTAGCTTTTGTTAAATGTAGTACTGAATTTGTTTGTGACATGCGTTGAATATGTGTGAAGTAAGTTTATCCACATGAACCGTGAAGAAAAAAAGAGAGTAAAATATATATATGAGCTAACAATAATCAAAGCTTTTGGGTTAACAGTTGGGTTCAGTTCATATGTATATTTTATTCAGGTTCAGTTTGGACGAGTTTTTTTTCTTGAGTTCTTCCCTGGATCATAACATGTAATCAGTAGTCATGTCCCCTGAATCATAACAACATGTAATCAGTAGTCATGTACTGGGTTGACATGTATTCAATAGTCATGAATTTGAACCACTTCCGCTTCAGCTAATTCATGAGCCTGAAGTATGCCCTTCAAAAGAAAAAAAAAAAAAAGAATAGAGATAAAATGGTGACTTCGCTCTTGCTGAGATCAGATGGTGAATCCCATAGGTAATCATTAAACAGTGTCTAAAATTTTCTCATAGCTTCTAAAAATAACTTATCAAATGTGTTGGTTTAGGATCGTGATGATGGTGTGTGACAAGACAAAAAAATGGTGGGAAAATCTTCCATTTTTTGATTTCCCTTTTATTGATTGACCTTTATCTCTGAGCTCATTTTTTTACAATCAATGTAACAAACTATTTATAGTAGGAGGAAGACGGTGAATTGTCTAACAAAACAATTTAGGCAAGTTCTACATTTCCGACGTCTAACAAAGTCGAAACACTGTTCCTGGTCAAACATATTTTTCTTCATTCGTGTTTTACTTCTCTTTGATCTTCTTTGGTTTTCAAATCAGGATTATCGGTTGGCTAACAAACTGCACTTGCTCTTTTTCTTGTAATGGAGTATTCTTACATGTACAAAACTCTTTATGCACTTGTTGGTCAGTGGTCAGTCTAAGCAGAGAAGGGAGTATTTTCACATCGAGAAAGTTTTTCTATTTCTTTTGCTATGATGTAGTTTTTACAAACAACTACCACGGATAAGCTCAATCAAACTGACGTTTACAGGAGCAATACACGGGTCAACAACACAAACTATGAAAGCGAAATGGAAATCTATTAATCATCTTATCAAACTAATCCAAGATGACTTTCTTGCATCAGAGTTTTCACCAGGCGTCAATCCCAACGAATAATACAAATACAGTCATTTTGCTTGCAACGGAACTCAACGATGTTATATCTAGCATTTAGGCAGGTCTGGATGCAAGCGTCAGCGTTACATCTCTGTAGGGGTAAATCAAACTGATAGTCTTGTTGGGCTCGCAAAACTTGTCTTATTTCATGTATTATAAGTTATGTATTATTGATCACGTACATTAGTATGTTTTATTTATGGTTTTTATTCTATTTATCGATCACGTATTATCGATTGTGTGTCATCTATATGTATTCCAATTGTTTTAGTTATAATTTTTATTCTATTTATCGATCATGTACATCGGTATATTCCCAAATACTTGGACGGTCAGGATTTGTTTTTTTGGTGAAACTAATATTCAAAAAGCTACATCAACGGGTCCTAAGATAAGGATTTGTTTCTTTGTCAAACAAACATTAAAAAAGATGCATTAATGGTTAAGATGAACGTTTATAAATGAAACCTAGATCAGATGGACGGGATTTATTTCTTTGTGTAACCTCTATTCAAAAAGATATATCAATGGTTCATTAGGTCAGGATTTGTTTCTTGATCAAACCAACATTAAAAAAGATGTATCAACCTTTCAAATAAACACTTATAAATGAAACCTAGATCAAACGGACAAATTTGTTTCTTTGTCTAACCTACATTTAAAAAGATGCATCAACGGTCAAGATGAACACTTATAAATGAAACAAACGGACATGATTTGTTTACAACTATATAAATACAATAAACCATAGAATGCTTTTACAAACCCAAATTGGTTCGCCTCTCTTACTCAAATACAATACTCACTCCTACAAAACCTACTCACTTTTAGAGATGGCATCTCAAGGTGTATCTTCTAATTTCAATTTGTACATCAAGATGCATTATGATGGAAAGAGTGGACACCATCTGCGGATCATGATTTTTTGTCAATGAAAGATATCTATGACTATCATCAACGTTTTTTGTCCTCAAAGACTGAAGATTAAACTTCTATCTTTATGAGACTATGGTATAAAAGGTCTGGTGCTGAAATATTATGGGATGGTTTGATGCTATTACAGACAGAGAGGGAACTGTACGTTGCTATATCTGCACTTAGACAGCCTATAGAATGTTTGAAGATATATGCACGTTTAAAAATATATGCTGAGATGATTAGTGAGGAAGAGGCGAGAGCGTGTAGAATAACAACATCTACTCGTTGAATTTGTTATATATAATCCGATATTATGTATTAACACTGTCATGTATTATGTCATATGTATTATCGTTTCATGTATCATCTCTATGTATCGCTATCATTTTATTTATTGTTTCCATTCTATCTATCGATCAATTACACCTTTATGTTACCATGTACTCGAAACATAATGAAGTCTTAGATTCATCATATAACATCGATAAAACTTTCATGGATTGGAGTACCCAAAAGTTCTTCACATAAATTGATTAGACTTTGATTAAATGTCATAGTATCACTATATAAACTCATATCCGACTTTTCCTAAGTTGTCAACATTTACTAGCACATGGTTGAACCAACTCAGCTTTTATCATGCTTTATCATCTTTTATCAGTTTTTTATCACATGGGATGCTTTTACTAGCACATGTGATGCTTATACTAGCATGGGATTCTTTTACTAGCACATGAGATGATTTTACTAGAATGGGATGCTTTTACAAGCATCTTTTTGCTTCTACTAGCATGGAATGCTTTTACTAGTATGGGATGCTTTTACTATCCCATAGGTTGCTTTTACTAGCATTGGATGCTTTAACTAGCATCTTTTATCAGCTTTTAAGATAAACATTAATTGGGATAACCTACCATTCACCTAACGTTCAATCCGTCAACAACTACCATTCAACATCTATCATTAAACAAATATCATTCATCTCTAATCGTCTATAAAAAGTCTTATCCCAATAAAAGATGCGCTTACTTCATCTTATCATTCATCAAACACAAACACAATAATCTTCCACCTTCCCAACTTTTTCATCAAACTCCATCCTCATTTTACAAAAATATGGGCTTTATAATGGTAGAGATTAAACTATACATCGGAGGGACTTAGTTGTCCGATCTGACCACGGAAGAAATCTCATGGTTAGATATACAACTAAGAATATTTGAGATGCGTTTATTGAAGGACTCTTACACTCAACTGGTGATCAGGAATCGAGCAGAGGATGACACGTTAAAAGTGAATTCCAAAATGAAAATCATGTACACGAACTAGAGTTAGAGGTTTTGTCTTCTTCGTTATTGTCATTCAATTGGTCAAACCAGCCAAACTTTATGCTACCCAAGACGACTACAAGAGGATAGAGATATATCGAATATCAAGATTCGGAATGAAGATTACCGATGCATGTTATTCACGAATTAGAGTTAGAGGTTTTAGACCGTATGAGATTACGGATGATTAGTACTCAACTTGACGTTACATGGTCGTAAAAATATAAGAGACCGACATCAACAATCACGGAGCTACTGTATCGTCGGAGATGAATTACACAACCAATCGGGAAGTTTCGAGCTCAGTTACGAGTTATGAGAAAGTCGTTATTCATCTTTACTCGAAGGAGACCAAGGCACGGCACCGAGAGGCACAACACCTGACAGTTTGGTATACGATGATAAACTGACGTACCTAACGTTAAGTGTATATGAGTCTTTTCAATCCATAATGAATTGCGTTCCTTTCCTAGAGAACGATCCCGTAACATGAAAAATTGTATGTCCAGTTCCGGTCATCTCTTATGTCTATAAAAGATACCAGCACAAATTGTTGGAAATATCAAACGATTAGGACAGATGAGGTGTTTGGAGAAATTCTTCTGAAATATATGGAAGACGGAACAAATCCAATATTCTTAGTTCGTGGATATGAATTAAGTTAAATAAGATCTTCGAAAGTTGTTGATTATTTAATTAGGTTATGTGTTTTCTCTTATTTTATTAATGTCTTTTCATTTATAAGACTTTCTATATTTTAAAGGTATTTATAATGAATAAAAAGTAAGTTTATTTTGATTATATCAATGTCATTATTTATGTTGTATTAATGGGTCCAAATTATAACACAAAACTAGGACAAAACTATGGCAAAACTAGGGCAAATGGAGAAGAAAAAAAAAAAGATAATGCTAAAGCCGCCCTGTGCCTTCAAAGAAAAGGTGTTGTGCGTCTTCAGGCACAATAAAGGCGCTATGCGTCTTCTCCTTAGAATTTGAGAAAATGCCTAATTTGAAAATTTATTTTTTAAATTTTATTTTAAGAGTTTTGTTTATAAAATGACCCATTTATGAAAAAAATCCTATGGGCTGAGCTTTTAGTCTAATCTTGAACCTTTTTATTTTCTTGTTTGTCAAGTTCCCTTAGTCAAAATAAAAGCTGAAAAGATTGTACACAAGGTTCATGATGGTACTTGAGATGTCAATAGTTATATAGTAGCTAAGAAATCTAGTTATACGGTGAAAAGGTGGATAGTAACTTCAGTAGACAAGGGTCTATGAAAAGGAAGAAATTGATCGGGACTGCAGTAACTTCAACCAATAGAAGCTACAATTTTTATAAATTTTACAAATAACTGTTATATTTTTATAACTTAAAATTTAAATATTTTAAAAATTTTGTTTTTTTTTTCAAAGATTAGGAGAGAGCCTGCAGCCAACCACGCTAGTTACTGCAGCCTCCAATTCCCCAATTGATTAATGATTTGAATCATTAATGAAAGTTAAAGGATGATAGTGGGGGAGTATTATGTGTAGCTTCGGGGTGTACACCCCCTTATACTTTCATGAAGTTTGATTGGTGGAGAACAATTAATCACAATTAACAAAAAAATAAATAAAATTGAATTGACAACCAATAAGAAAACAAGAAAATATGGGGATGTACACCCTAGGGGTTATACTACAAATTCCCAATAAATAATGGGTATATATGTCCTTATAATTTTTTAGGAAAATTTCCAAAAAATAGAAAAAAATAAAAACAATTTGTATTCGATGCAACACGAGAAAATAATTCCCATAAGATACACCCTCTCATCACATATTCACTTCTTCCTCTTCAATTCTCTCCTCCTCCGCTACCATCACGACTCCTCTGTCGTTCATCATCACATCTGGTAAAATAAAGCATAATCAAACAATCAGTTGAATCAAAATCGACACTTAAATACAATTCATTATAGTATCCCAAACATCGCTCTATTTCAATTTCAAACAATCAAACGAAAACATGATGAAATTGATAAATTAGGGTTTAATTATTCACATTTTTCAAAGAAAATTGAAATCATATGATGAAAACATAATATTCATATAAATCAATATGATTGAAACACAAATTTATAAAAATGCTATTTGAAACAATATAGACGCACTGTTTTGAAACAATGTGTTAATATAACTCAAATAATACGTCAGTTCAAATTTCATTGAAATGTTATTCACAATCAAACCAACAACTACGAAAATAAAATCACAAAATGCAAAATCAAGCCACACTTTTTGAATTCTTTTTCTTCAATCAAAACAAAAACAAGCTGATTGAAACACAAATTTATATTGACGCAATGTTTGATTTGTATAGACGTACTGTTTCGATCAAATAGTGCGCTAGTTCAAATTTTCTCGAAACGTTGTTCACAATCAAATCAACAACTATAAAAACAAAATTACAAGATACAAAATAAAGTCACATTTTTTGAATTTTTTTTCTTTAATCAAAACGAAAATACGTTAATTGAAACACAAACTTATATTGACATACTGTTTAAGTTGTATTGACTCACTGTTTTGAAACAATATGTGAAGACAAATCATATAGTGTGTCAATTCACATCCCTGACAAACCTTCAATATCCTCCGCACACCGGCATCACCATAATACTCTTTATCCCCCATCCTTTGCCCCACTGTCTCCTCCACCTCCACAACCTCGGACATCACTCCATCACTAGACGAAAACGAAGCAGAAGCCGTTTGGAGAGATAAGTGTGTGAGGGTTGAGAAGGAAGGAGGACAATACAGAGGTAACGAAAAGAGAAGAGTAAAACGACGGTCAAATATTGATGTCGAAGACGGTGAGAGAAGACGATAATAGAGGTGGGAGACAGCTGTTGTAGTGGTGGTGGTGTTATACAGATATAGAGATCGAGGAAATTTAGGAGAGAGTGATGAAAATTATATATTTTGTGGTTTTTATTTTTGAATTATATGTTTTGAGAATTATTTTATATAACATGTATCTCGAAAAATTTTCTATAATTTTTTATTATTTTAATTGTGTTCTGGATTTAAACAACCATCCACAACTGTTTATGGTTTATTATCATATATTATATATCTTATTTTAATTGTGTTCTGGATTTAAACAACCATCCACAACTGTTAAACAACCATCCTCTTCCCTGAGAGTTCAACAAGTACCGGTACAACGGTCTGTTGCAATTCCTTGTCTTCGCACTGAATTACACCAAACCTATGCAAACATATAAAAACCCTACAAACAAATCAGCAACTTCATCAAGCAATCTCTATCACATCGAACTCCTTACTCTCTTCCCTAACCCTACTCGCCGCCGATGACGACGTTCCCGACACCGCCGTCGCCGCTGCCTCCTTCCCCTTCACCTTGGCCGCCTTTTCCTTCCCGAGCAACAACCTCTCGTTCCCAAGCAACAACCTCTCATTCCCTTCGTCCTCGAACACGAACGTCGCCGTCACAGGCGACTGCATATCGCTGACGCTACACCGGAGCAACTCGACCGGCAAGTCGAAGAACATGCTCCCCATCATCTCCTCATCCTCCCTATTCACCAAAACCCCCTCCGACGAGGACGAGGACGACGATGATCCCCACTCGAACTTCTCCAGGGAAACCCTCTTCGATATCGCCGCCACCGCCACCGACATCGACATCGACATCGACATCTCCTCTTCCTTGGTATCGCTCCTCCCGCTCTCCCTCACCGAATTGGGGACCGGTTTGGGTTCGGTGATGATTGGGTTTGGGTTTGATTTGATGATGGGTTTTGGTTGGAAGATGGGTTTGGTTTTGTGGACTGGTTTGGCTTTGGTTGATGATCTTGGGAGGAAGATGCAGAGTTTCCCGCATCGGAAACTGTGTTCTCGATCAATGCTGTCTCTGCCCTTTTCAATATTCGATGATTGTTTGGATATGCTGATGGGTTTTGCTTGGTGACTGGGACTAGGGTTTGAGAACAAAAGGTCGAAATCGTCTAATTGGGCAATGCTGTGACGGCCCTCGCTCATGGATTTACTTTTCCTGGAGAGATAAGAGCCGGTTTCCATGGAGGATAGGTGAGTGAATGGTCTGGGGAAGTGATTGTTGTCATTTTGGGTTTTCCATGCTTTCTTGAGGAAGGTGCTGTTGGAGGTAGAGTAGGGGGAGGAGGTGGCGGAGCTTGGGAGACTAGCAATTAGGAACTTGAGCTTTGGGGGCGGGAGAGGGAGCCGGAGGTCATATGATCCGGGCTTTGGAGGGGAGACTAGGCGGAAACTGGCATGTCGGATCGTTGGTCCCATAAGGGAGATAGGATCGGATATCTTTCTCTTTGGAAGCTGTGCTCCTTCTTGAGCAGAGGTAGCGGCTGCTCAACGACAATAAAATTGGAATCGGGGTAATCATGATTGTGGTGGTGGTGATTGGAGGAGGGTTTGATTGTCATGGATATGTGTTGATCAACAATATTATCAGCATCATTTGGTTCTTTGAGGATTTTGGAGGTTGTGTATAAATGAAAGCACCTCGACGGATAAAAGCGAAGGCAGTGTGGAATGAATGATAAGGGATGTAGAAATTGAAATCATGGAAGAGATCGATTGGCGCTTGGATCATTTTAAATGAGGGAGAGAGAGTATTAGAGGAAGCAAACTAGGACGTGCAGGGCATGTTGGGTTTGGAGATATAAGAGTGGAGAGCATGTTTTCATTCAGGTATGGATGATTTGTTGAGTGCTTTGACGATATATACCCATAGATTACTCATTGCAGGATATTTAGAACTTTGCACCGTTGAAAATTTTATTATGAGATTAATATTCTTAAGGTTGAACCAACTGTAATTGTAATACAAGTAAGATTTTTCGAATTGATCAGCAATTGAAAATTCTTAATCCTGTATCTCTCTGATGAAGCTTAAACGTTCATCCATAAATTTTCAAGGCTTCCATCACCATGTCATTAGGATTTTTTGGTTGCCTAATGGTGTGTGGCTTCCATGTTGATTGAGCTTAGGAATTCAGGGTGGGTGCACGGAGGGAACTAAATAGTGGAGCTTACAGTTCCTTCTTCACCGTTTTAAACTCATTTTGGTTAACACACCAGTTACTCTTTTTTGGATTGTATCCATCGTGTAATTGCCTAATGTATGTTATATTAGATTTATTTCTTTTGATGTTGTTATGCTATTAGATGTTTTCTTCATTTGATGTTGTGATTTTGATCGACAATTTTCTTTCAATGACTTGAGCAAAGTTTCTATTTTCTATCATATGTATGTATGTGTTATATTTTTTCTTTATGTTATATATCATACAATTATAAATATCCTCGCCATATCCGTATCCTAGATTTTTAAGACATGTCCTATTCCTGTATCCCGGCTACCGGCGTAGCCGTGTCCAATACCCGTACTAGCATCAATGCATCATAGATTATCATCCAATATTACAACTTATGCGCTTCATGTTCATATTTTATGCTTCATAGTTCATGGATATGAAGCTACATTAATGCTGGAATAGTCAATTCATATGCTTCTGTACAAATCAGCTATTTTACTCGGTTGCTCCTGCAGGATGACTGTAAAGCAGCTGGAGGCACTAACAGTAATCTCAGCTCTCTGAGGCCATTGTATGAAGTTGTTTGAAGCCGCTGGTGCTGTATTCATGGGAGATCTCTAGACCAGTTTTACACTTCGGGAAGCAAGACGAGGTGATCAAAGGTACTAATCCTGGCAGACTGTCCTTGCCATATTCAGCAGCCAGGCACTGTGGAATGTTCTTGACTTAAGAGCTTGTGCAGTGCTCGCGTTTGTATCTGAAGAGGTTTATGAACTTGATTCATTGTCTATTTAATGTTCAAGCTGCTGGAGCTTGCTTAGTCGCTTTCCCTGTTTTTCTTCATCTAGTCTTTTCTTGGGATTTTCTCTCCTTTTTGACATTGTCTTCATTTTCTGTAATCTTCCTTGACATTTCTAAATTCTGTTGTATCAATTGAGATTGGCTAGTTGCCCTTCATCATCATTGATTTAGAAGCACTTGTGTGAATCCTAGGTTTTATAAATACATCTGGTGGATACAACAGGACCATGTCTGTGAAATCATGAATTTGGGGAAGAAAAAAACATGGATAACAGGATTGGAAATGGACAATCACCCTTTCTTTTTTTCATTTTCCTCCTGACTTTTATATGATAACTCATACGAGTACTATTTAATTTCCTGCGTGATGGCTGATTGAAACTTTGCTTCTACTCGAACAGATTGTTTACAAGAGTCCCTTCATGTGTGCAGGAACAGACTACCAAGATGAAGCTGAGGGAAACAAGACAATGCAAATCTAAGAGCAAAACAAAGGTATAAGACCACAGTTGAATTAAGCAGCCACGAAATGAATTCCTTTTTTATCACGATTTTAAACTGACCTCTTTGCTGAAAATGTTGTGTTGATGATACAAACTAGAATAGTTCGTTTCGAAATACGATTAGGCTGGCCGCAACCTTTGCTGGAGCAGAGTAGTCTTTAGCAGTGCCTATGGGAAAACGCACGCCCCAAGCTCCTGCACCAGTTTATGTTGGAGTGTACAGAGATTGGAAAGTATCACTATGAAACGCTTATTTAGAGATCAAATAATCAATGCATGTGTCCTGCAAATCTACATGCATGCATATTAATCACAAGGGATACATTCGATGCATGTTATCTCGGATTTTTTTCATCAGTCCATGGGCGGCGTGCAGCGTGCCTTATCTAGTAGCTCAGTTCCCCCGTATAGCTGGTAAGAAATGATACGAATCAATAATAGGAATTGCTTCTTGCCGTGAACAACTACCTAGAATAAGATGAAAGCAATATATTTCGTTTAGGATACTTCTTGGACCGAGAAACAATCTCACATAAGCAAGTTGCGTAATGCATTACAGCAGTTTAGCACATTGTTTGGAACATGATAATTGGTTTGAGAGGAATACCACAGGCAATTTGACCCAATAATATATTCCTATTAGCCTATAAGCCATGACATTCCCCAATAAAGATATTGGCTTAGCGTAACGTATCATATGTAAATGGCTAGTTCTAGGTCATAAAGTACTCAGTGTATCCTGTAACTTGAAACGGTACTGATTGGTACATCCTCTAGACCTAAAATATTTTCATTAGATTAATAATCTTCGTCACCTCCATGGATTATAGATAAGTGTTTTCATTTATACACAAGATAGGGATTGAATAAATAATCAAGTTAATTTCATGTTTGATAGAAAAAATAACATCTGGATTATTAATCCAACCTTGAGGGATGAACCCACTAATCTTCTCACTATTAATCTCACCCCTTCTCGTAGTATTATTAATCCCATATAGTGGGATTAATACTTAAATACCGTTACTAATATGTCGTCCATTGTCCTACACCCCGCCTGATGTTGTCCAATGCCCAGCGTTGCCCGCCACTCTACCCCCGCTCAACGTCGCTTACTTCCCTATAACCCATTCAATGTTGCCCCAGCCGTGAACCCACACGCGTGACAGCTGCCTAACCGGTGACGATCATCGGTCATCCCAAAACCGGCCATCGCCCAACCCTGGACCTCTATGGGTCTCTCTATTGTAGTATAAATAGATTTATGTTGAATTTTATATTCATAATCTCATGATGAAAGACAGGATAAGATAATTAATCCTCGTATTAGTGATAAAGGGATTAATAATCCTTTTACATGATGCCGTTCTGAATCTAGTTACTGTTCAGCTATTGAAGCTGAATTACCTGGTGTAGTTATGGGGTTTGAATGGACTTGGAACTCAGATTTCGCAAAGTTGTACCATAAGCCTCACTTTCAATTGATTTGTCGTTGCTTCTTGGGTTGCTATGGGAAGTTGTAGTGTGACATGCTTACAGGTAAGGGAAAAATTGGCAGATTGGCTTGTGGACTTTGCGATTTTTCTTTCGGTTTTTATGTTCTTCTTGACATCCCGTCCGAGGGTCATTTTATTTTTGCTTCGGAGTTGTATGGGGTTGTTATCCCTAGAGTTCTCTTGGTTTTAAGTAAATTTACGGATCTCGCCTCTCTTTTTAATAAATAAAATAAAATAAAATAAAATCTATCTTTTATTATTTATCGTGTCTCATCTCATCGACCTATTAAATGAGGTTTCAAAGCATGACTTACTCAAGATCATCTCCGAGTGAATCCCAACTCTCGGTCTTGAGCATCTGATACTTGACCAAATTTAAACACCATGTACCCAATCTTCGTACTCAATTGAATGCAAAATCTATGACCTCCAACTTTTCTACAATCTCTTCAGCTTACTATTAAGTTCTTCGTCCGGTTCATCGCAATGGTAACATGTAGGAAGAGTGGAATTATAATGGGAAAGG